>BOPP01000111.1:1486516-1509720 GCA_017312745.1 Gryllus bimaculatus | reverse complement strand
CCCCCTCCAGCAGTATGTTGTATCCGTTGTCAGGTGTGCGGAAGGCGCTCTATTAGCCGTACTGTAGGCTGCACTATGCTGCAATAATCGTACTGTTTTCGTTTAGGTCTGCGTCCCAGCTGTCCCTTTAATGAAATGGGCGGGGAGACAGGTTGGTACACGGTGGTCACGCCTGGAGGGAGGAAAGGAGCCAAAGACGTAAAATACGAGCGCCTACCTTTGTGGCGCTTCAGTGCAAATGGCCTTTAGATCCTGATGACCCCAAGGGTCTTGACTGACTGGGTGTCCGGTCAATCAGAGGGGACCTTGCGCTAGCGGGGAGAGAATGGCGGATCGGGCGACGAGGTACGGTCCGAGATCGAACGGGCGAACTCCCGCGACCCAATTTTTAGTAATAGTTGCCACGTATCAAGGTGGTGCAATCCCGGTCGCCGTTGATGTTTGGCGCGTAAAGGATAAGAGATTGCCAATTTTACAGATCCAGTCCACAAGAAACTACTTCTGCTAGAACAACCTCCTCTCGCTTAGTGTTAGAAGAAAACCGCCAAGAAGAATGGGATTCTTTTATTAAAAGTCTCTGACATAAGAGAAGAGTAATGCAAATGTAATGCATAGTAGATTTTTGCTAAATAATAAACATTCATATTGTATATTTATGTACTGTAGATATGATACTAAACAATATTGTTTAAATTACGTAATTCTAATACATATTTAAATCAATTTAGTCAAACTAAGGGAGGTAAACGAAAATTAGGCTTTTAAGGGGAGGACATGGCCCCCATGGATCCGTTAGTGGACAGAACATATGTTCTCAGACTTTTCCAACCTTCACATGACGCCATTTTAAAACCAAAATCTCATGATGGTGACATAAAGCTCGTTGAAACGTGCAAGTATAAATTGAAGGGCGAATTATCCGTACGCTCCTGTAAAACAAATATTTTTTAATGTGTGCAAAAGCGTTTATTTCTGAGTAAACCTGTTTAATAAGAGCTTTCTCATCGACGCCTAAAATTTGTAAAAATGATTCTCTTTATTCATAACACGGAAAAGTATTTTTCTTTGATGCTCTCAATCACATAAACTTGAAAATAATAACTGTAAACAGCGCAAGTTCTTAAGTATTAAAATGTAGATGTTGTTACTGTTGTGATTCTTGCCTAGCATTCGGATATTCACGGATTTGATTCCAAGCTGTCAAAATTATTGGTGTTTTTCCAGATCCAACTTGCAAAATTAATGGGGATAGGACTTTTTACGAATTTTCGACTGTCTATTCTTGATGTTTATGAAACACATTGATATGAATGCCTATGCTTTAATAAATGTAAACATTAATGTTAGCATCATTTTGTCTTATAAATCACAATTGTTCTTAACTCCATTTTTGCTTTCCCGTACACGTAGGTATATTCGGGAGTATTATACGTAGTATAGGGAAAATTACGGAATCCTGCGGAAAATCTATTTCGAGATTTAAACTGAAATATACGTTTTAGGGTCCCATGATACCGAAAAAATTGTTTTCCCCAAAAACGCCCGTCAGTCTGTGAACACCACTAGCGCCTAAACCATACGTAGATTTTTTTCCAAATTGAAGACACCCTTGTCCATCTGCCTCGAGTCGAAGCTTCGAGATTTTGGAAAAAATCTTTTAAATTTGGAGGTCAGTACATGAAGCCCCCCGAACATTTTCAAAATGTTCTCAAAGACGGTTCCAATTTTTTTCTTTAAATTTTTTGTAAGAATAGAGTAAAATATACTTTTAAAGTGGCATATGTCCTATTTTCGCGGTTAACTCTGAATTTTCGAAAATTGCAAAAGTTTGCATTTTTTCGGCCACAAAATTGTAGTTAGAGATTTTTCCTTCAGATAAAATATGTTCTTCTTAGTGAGTTCTTTCATTAAGGTAATGTACAGAGCAGAGGCGTCTGGTTCGGGCGCCAGGTCACTTGGGGCTTGGTCGCCGGCGGCAGATGGCGCGCGTTCGCTTGCACTCAGGCGAAATGTACACGGTTTTGCTCGCAACCTGACACGTTCCCTCGGTACATACCGACGTAAGGCGATGCGCGAACCTGCTTGGGTGAGCTGTCCATCAATCTTTTCCATCTTTCAAATTGTGAAGTTCCGCCTTTTTCTCGGGCCTTTGGCGCTGGTGCGGTGCGTCACGTCGGCCCGGCTATGACTCGCGCCGCTTAAAATACCATACATCACCCCAAATGCGATACCTGGGCATTCAATCGATATGTAGATTTCTATGTAAAACAATATTTGTTCACGTTTGGCGAAATACCCTCGTGTGGTCGGTTGCGATGCAATATCCAGGAAATGGGAACACTACAATAACATCTGCGTAACTAATTTCTAATGAGCGCTCAAATTGAAAGAGAACCATACAGCCTTCGGCCGTGTGAGATATGTATGGCAGTGGATATATGTATGGCATTCGCTAGATACACAGAGAGGGGGATACAAACAATGAAACAGTTTAATCTTGAGGAAAAGGTGCAAATATTTTATTGTGTTACTCCACCTGTTCTAATACTGGGCGTATCGACTAAATTTTCATTCTCGGTGTTTCACCACTTAAGACACAGCTGACGTGCGACAGCAAGGCTCCGAGAAAGACACTGTCTGCTATTAAATTTAATTTGCTTTATTTCGTCAGAGAACAGTAAACTATGGAAGAGAAGAACAATCTGCGCACATTTTATTGAATCTCTTCTCCGCACCATAATTTGTTGAATCATGAATCAATGTACCAACAAAGTGATATTAGCAAAGTTTGGAAACTAGACCTTTTCACTCATGAATTATAGAAAACATATGCATCGGTAAACAAACTACAGTTTTGAATTTTTAGTATTGCTAACAAAATAGTAAACTATACTCCTATCACAACCAGCTAGAGGAGAGTTCAAAATAATGTGTGCATAGTGAAGATACATTTATGTTCAGAAGCCAAACAAGGGCTCCATCTCAGCATTTGCTGAATGGATCAGGAAAGCTGGCCGAAACTTTATTGTGATTGGGGTCGTTGCCCCAGAAGTGAAGTACATTTCTTGTTACAAGCTTATTAAGTATTTTTATTCAATACAAATGTAAACTAATGCATTGTATATCCTTGTTTAAAGAAATATAATTTTTAATATGGTACTCGGAATAGTCTCTAATTGTTTAGAAACGGTTAAGCAGCAGAAAAGCTCGCACTTTTAACTTAAATTTGTGTAATAAAAATTCTCTATATTTTACAACAATAATTTATTTAAGACAAACATTTACATATATTAATTATATTACATCATCAGGTATTCTTGACAAAATGAAGATGGAATAGTTTGATAAGTAGTAATCACATGATGTGACAAAAATACACCACAAGACATGAAAATCAAATTAAATTAAACTCTAATATCAAACTAAAGAAGTAACCCCAAAATTTCTTCAGTTGATCTCCAAGTGACTATATTACCACAGTGGCCTCGAGCTTATTTAGTTTGATATTTATTTTATTTTCATGTTTTGTAGTGTAGTATACCATGTAATTTCTATTTATCAAACTATTCCATCTACATTTTGTCAAGAATACCTGATAATGTAATGTAGTTACAAAACGTTATAATTGTTTGTCTTAAATAATTGATTCTCTTAAAATATAGAGGAGATGCATTTTATTACTAAAATCAATAATATCAGAAAGTGGATATTTCTATTTACAATTTCTACATTAAATTAGTGTATTGACTATAATTGTTTAATGTCATCTGGCAAAGTGTTGTAAAGTACTAGTATTATACAGGTGCCCGGAGAGGAAATGTCGAAACTTCAGAAATAAGCTCTTATGACAATTTTAAGCATATTTTGTGTAATAAACTTCTGAGATATTCCAAATAGTTGAGCCTCAATAAGCACTCAAAAGTTTGTTTGAAAAAAATGTTTCTAGGCAAAAATTTGTATTGCAGAAGCTTTGAAACACTCTAAAAACATATAAATTGTTTATTATTTACAAAAGAAATTAGTATATTTGTTCAGAAAGAAATATTAACACAGAAATAGAAAAGCACCCAATTTAACACAATTCAATTCCTTTTTCATTTTTGGGTTAATTTCTCTTTCTGAACAAATATATTCATTCCTTTTGTAAATAATAAACAATTTATATGTTTCCAGAGTGTTTCTATGCTTCTGCAATGCTAATTTTTGCCTAGAAAGAATTGTTACATACCAATTTTTAGTGCTTATAGCACTAAATAGTTTGGATTATCCAAGTGGTTTAGTAGACAAAATATGCTTAAAATTGTCTTAAGAACTTATTTTGGAAGTTTTGGCGTTTCCTCCCCAGATACTGTGTATATGGATTCTTGTAGTGAGGTGTTGATAGTAACACCTAATAAATGTGATTTCTGATGATGAGTTGTAATTGTAATTATCAGTATTTCAAAAAAATATGTTCCTACTGGTCAGTTTTGATAAAAATTATATTCATGAATTAATAACCTAGGCTTTGGAAAGATTCCAAGCTCAATAAAGAGAGGCTTGCTGGAATCAGGTGGATGGTATTTGTTTAACATTCATATATTTTTTTCTGCAGTCTAAAAGTCTGAAAACTATAGGATAAGCTTCCCTAGAATATTATGCCATATCTCAGGTGGAAATGTACATTTACAAAATACACACAGGCTGCATGAAGGCTGACAGAATTTGAAAGAATTCTGAATCCATAACATAATGAACTTAATTTAGTGTTGAATTCATTTAAATCCAATTTGAAACTGAATTAAAACCCAGAAATTTTGTTACCTCTACATCGGCCATTGCAAATTGTTCATTTTCCATGGTGCATGTGATTGCTTGTTTGAAGCACAATAATGCATTGAAACAGTTTTTCCTTCGTAGACTAATAATTTGTTATTATGAAACCAATTTAAAACTTCTGCAATTGTACTATTTATTGTTTCTTTTTGCAAAGAACATTTGTGTGGTCAGCATTCAGAACTATTCTTTTCTTTCTAATGAATGGAGGCATATCGTTTACATTAACCATGTGGAACCCTATGCTCAGTTGGCAAAGATTTGGAAAGATGAATAAATAATATTCTTTCATGCTAGTACGGTATTTCTACTCTTTACCATCAACGTTTAAGGTTTAAGGAAACAATCTAGGGCAATACTACAAATTCCATATGAAGGTAATTTTGGGAGAAAAATGTTATGATCAATGGTGTCAGAAGCTTTTGAAAGATCTAAAAATATTTCAGTATTTTCCCAGTGCTTCATTTTGATCAATAGATAAAGCAACATCTTAAAGAAAAGAGAAAAAAATAACAGTTCCTGTAGATTTTTGTTTTCCAAATCCGTATTGAGAGTCTGAAAATTCTTTGTTTTTCCTGAGAAAAGTTTCTACTCGCATATAGAACAAATCATTCTATCGGTATTGAGAAAAGTTACAAAAAAAAATTGGCCGGTAATAAATATTTGCTATTCACGTGTTGCATTATAAAACAGCAACTTTATATTCTTGGTATGTCTCTTGTACTGTGTTTCCATATATACTACATACATTATGCTATTGCGGTATTTGTGAAAATCTTTTAAATTATGTAATTTATTATAGTGTTGTGTGTGATTTCTTAAAGGGCATGCATGCTACTTTTTGGAAAACCATTTTGTGGGGTTTTGTTCAGCAGCATTTTTGCTTTTGCCGGCCACTACCATTCTCTAATTTAGTCATCGTCGCAGCCTGTGCTTTGCATATGTTTGTTTCATTATTATGATATTTGATTAACCAATCTCATCTAATTTTGTCATCGTCACAGCCTATGCTTTGCATATGATTGTACCAGTATTATGGTATTTAATTAACCAAATGAATAAGTACTACAGTTATACAAATGAGTATTCTAAAATATGCAAATATGATTTACTTTGTTTACAGATCGGTTTTGCGGCAGAGAAAGCAAGAGGAGCGAAGAGAAAGAAGAGAACGGTTAGCATCACAAGTGCGGGAAATGAAACGCAAGCAAGAAGAGTCTGAAAGTTGGCAAAAATGGAAAAAATCGATATTTACTCCGTTGAACCTCGGTGTAGGAGTAGGAATACTTTTGATAGGTGGAGGAGTAATGGCATATGTGTATTATTCCAATAAAATGTGAAACGGTACAATTATTTTGGCCAAATTGAATGAATATCTTCACCATATACCTGCGATATTATTTTCTTGTAATTATTCTTCTTCATTATGATTTATAGTGTTTGTGTGGAACAAATCTTCATGAATTCAAAGTTTTGAACAAGAATGCCATATCTGATAATCATAGTGCCTCAAAGAATCGAGTCATTTAAAAAAATGAGTGCAATTCTTAGTGTGATTGTTGTGCATGCCTTGTTGACATTGTGCAACAAGCAATACAAAAAGTGACTTGTGGTTTGTATGGAAGTTTTTAATGACAGATTAAATGTACGTTGTGGCGGTTGGATGATATCAATGTACAATACTATGGCAAATTTGTGTGCTAACTGCAAGTGTGATTTCAACTGTACATCGTGACAGGTTTCAGTTGGTCACTTGCAAAGTATATATGTATAAATACATGTTTAAAAAGAGGTGGAGAAACTGAACAAATAAGATGAAACATTAAAATGTACCCAACTTATTTCTGTATGGTATATATACGCTTCAACTATACACTTTTTTCTTTATGTATTTTGCAAAGGTGATAAACTTACAAAATAAGAAGTAATATTTTCTTGTACCTTCATTTGTCACAACAGAAGATGAAAATTTCTTGAACGGCTTAAACAGCATGCAATTTCAAGAACTTAACTGTACATCGTAACTCTCCTTATGTTCTTTGTAGAATTACTGGAAATGTTTCACATAGTAATATAGTGGTACTTGTTATGTTGATATAATTTTAAAAAAATTAGTTGAAGTTGTGCGATTCAATGATATGAAAATCTTGTCGAAACCTTAGTGCTTATTTTCAACACAAATGTATTTAGTTAGTTTAATTAAATTAATTTTTTCCTGCGATAAATTTTGAAATTGGTTATATTTAATGTTATTTATACGACTTTACACCAATAAATCCTCTATGAAGTACTGTCACATCAGTAAATGTCACTGATGTTCAGCAGTATGAATAATATTTTGTACAAAATAGAACTGAATGTATTTTTCATTAGCAAATTCAGTATGAGGTTGTATAAGAAATAATGTGATTGTGGCATTTTTATTTTGAGACAAAATGTGGCACTAGGTTCCTGAAAAGGTAACACCTCATACATTTTCATGGAAACTCTTAAGATGTGCAAGTATAAATGTAACACTTTGAGAATATGCATTCAACCACAAAAATTATTTTTATCTAGTATTGCAAATGTATTTTCTTCAACAATGAACAAAAGCGAACATGTGGTGCCCAAAAATTTATTAGAGGTAGCTTTCAACAAATACACTGACAAAAATCTTCAGTTCTTGACTCTTTCCCCTCTTTGCACAATTTCACAACAAAAAACTTCCATCCTCGCCAGTGTACTTATGCACCATGACCAAACCCCTCTCTTTACAATTGACAGAGTTACAAAAAATGTAATGTTAGAAAAATAATAAATAGTTAAATGATGTGTGAAGGAAAGAAAAATTAAGTGACTTAAGTATTTCATCATCCAAAATTATAGTTATCAAATGTAGTGAATCAAATCATTAAGATAATTGTAATATTTAAAAATGACTAATGCATTATAAAACAATGAGGAATTCTTAAGTTAATGTGATTTGGGAATATTAATTCAAAAATGAACTCTGCTAAATAAAGAAAATGTAAATTATTTATTTGCATGATATACCCTAGAAAAGGAAGTGTAATTTTAGCATCTCTTGAAATGTTTAACCCAGGAATACCCACAATATACCTGTGAGATCAGTTGCTAGTTATTTTCAGATAATCATAAGAGGCAATATACCAATGAAATGGAATATTATGTATCCTCCCGATGTTTGTAACTGAGTAATCCTACAGACCTGCATAGATTTTATTAGCCAGTCAGCAATTACATGCTTTACAAGCTATTTGTATTATAATTTTGTATTACATAAGAGAAAAATATATTTTAAATATTATGACTAATTTTTTGGGGGGAGGGGAAGCAACAATTTTTTGTCTTCACTTCCAACATGTACTAGAGAAAGCTAAGAAATTTCACTTGGATATATTTATCTTAGATAATATCACAAGTGTATTGCAATTTAACTGTAATTTCTAAAGCATAAGTGGTCTTAAAACTAGTATTTCATGAAGAAAAGCAAATAGCCATATATAGTTGGTAACATCTTAATACCTGCAAGATACAAATCTTGATTATTAACCAATTAAATCCCAGTGGCCTCATCTGTGGATGCACAATTCTGATCAACTGGTTTGTTTCCTTTGCATTTTATATCCTCAATAGACATACCTCCTAAACAAAACATAAGCAATTTTATGTTCTTGAAAGCTTTTGCTTTTTGTTTATTTAGCTTGATATCACAAAAGCACTATATGTTCCTAACTGACATTGTACATGTGTTCATGACTTGCAAAGTTTTGAATCTTCTGAAACTGTGCTTAGCTGCTACGGAGAAGCTTGCTTTTTAGAGAGGCCAATGTATAATTTTAAATTAACAAACCCTTCACATTTATCTGTTCCCCTTGTCGACTAGAGCTTCCTTTCTTTCCTCCTTTGGCTGTTTCATGGAAACCCCTCCTGCTCATTGTCAGCCTGCCTTCAAGTAGGACATTGCTCTGAATGAAAGCTATTTCTCTACCTAGCCCTCAGCCATCACAGATTAATTAATAGTTTTCTGGTTATACCATTCAAAGTGCCTCTGAGGATTCACAGGTTGTATACTGTTGTTGCAGTTAGTGATCTGAATTCTAAGGGGCTGCTCTGGCATTCGTCTGGAAGTAGTCAGGGAAACGATGGAAACCATTGATAAGAACTGTTGGTCTACGAATTTGGGTCCGGCTGACCCCACAAATTAGCTGATGTTAAACATCGGGCAAATCTGCATCACCTGCCAGGGATTGAAATCGCAACCTCCCAATCACTAGTACACTTACTATAAGGTTTGCCTTATCCGCGTTGGTGGCTTACTCATCTACATTTTAATTACACTGGTAAACAATGATTTGTTACATAAATAATTTCTGTTGATTCTTGTGTATTTTCATTTGCCGGTTTCAAAAATGAAATAAGAAATTTTCCATCGCCCACCATTTTTTGTAAATTTGAATTATTTTGCTGGTTATTAGCACTTGTGATATGTAAGATGCTGATTAGAAGGGGTATTTTACATTTTATTTCATTGTGTCAACAATGGACTTAGAGTGTTTGGTGATTGTTACCGTGGATTCACAAGTTTCAACAATGACAAGGACATTCCCTTACAAAACTATGAGTTAAGGTGAAGTTTGCAGATGAATTTGTTTCTTAAAAGAAAGGAGCTAATTCTGTGCTCTCTTCCATTGTCAATTGGAGTGTGATAGAAGTGTATAATACTGCCCAATGCATTATAAGGTATAGTGTAGAAGTATATAAGAATCATATCTCAAAAGTACTAATGATAAACACCTTTGTTACGTGTGTAGTGAGCTGACTTTCATAGCGCAGAGGCGAAAATTTACTCCTCTAATAAGAGCTTAAGTCTGTTATTTCAACAACAAAATAGACCAGAACAAGACATGGGCTCCAGAAATCTTCTACCAAATGTGTAATACTGTTAACTGGCTTGTTGAAAGGATCCTGTAATGAGCCTTATGCAGTCCCTATGGTATGGCGCGAACCTAAAGATCATTTGACAGACTGCAACTTCTGCTTGACAAATATATCTGGAATAAGTCCAGACACAGCGTTAAATATACGTCTTTAGATTCCCCAATTCGACTGGTGCTTCATGGGACAGGACTTCCCATACCAACTCTACCAGATATAAAAATGACTGAAGAATTTTCCGATGTTCAGGATGAATTACAGAATTATCGCGGAAGATGGTGCTATAAATGAACTTCGCTTTGTAACACAGAAGGATTTAAATGATTTGGTTTGGGATCTTCGTTTAATTAAAACCAAGGCAGAATTACACTCTCAAAATTGAAAAGATTAAAGCTACTGCAGGGTGACGCAAAAGTAGCTCTTTTTCGCCAACGCCGAAAAGAATTTGAGCATTTGCTTTGTAAAGACGAGGACCTAGTTTTCTGCAATGACGTTGAAAATTTGTTCTAGTTACTCGGTGTTGAGCATAAATCTTAGGATTGGCGAGGACTCGAAAACAAGTTTGAAAGGAGTGTTACTACATAATGGAAACGCATCCATCCGTTCCTTTAGCCCATGCAGTTGGTTTGAAGGAAAATTATGAGAATATGAAACTTACTATCCGCTATCAAGTATGGCAATTTTTCTCAGCAGATATGAGAGGATTTGAAAGTTATAGTCATCTTACTAGTGTTACAATTTGGGGGTATAAAATTGTGTTGTTTTTTGTACAAGTGGAATAGCAGAGATAATGTAAACATTATATTAAAAAGCACTGGCCGAAACGAGAGTCACTTAATCCAGGACATGAAAATGTTCTTCACCAACCACTTGTACGTTCTGAAAAAGTCTTATTACCGCCACTGCATATCAAACTAGGCTTGATTAAGAATTCCGTGAAAGCTCTGGCTCGTGATGGCAGTGCATTTCTTTTCCTAAAAAATAATTTCCAAATGATCAGTGATGCTAAACTAATGGAATATTTCTTGGCCCTCAAACAAGGGAACTGATGAACGATACGTTATTTGAAAATGAGTTAAATATGCAAGCAGCAGCTGCGTGGCAATCTTTCAAAACTGTTGTAACGAACTTTCTAGAAAACTTCAGGTCTAATAACTACAGAGAACTTGTCAGTGAGATGATTGAGAACAACACGATAACGGGATGTAATATGCAAATACACTTTCTGTACTCCCGTCTCGATTTCTTCCCTCAAAACCTAGGGGATGTGAGTGACGACCACGGGGAGCGTTTTCACCTGGACATCGCGGAAATGGAAAAGCGCCACCAGGGTAAATGGTGCCCAAATATGATGGCAGACTACAGTTGGTCACTAAAGAGATGTTCCGCAAGTGCAGTGCAGTCGAAAATCCAATTCACGTATATTTTAGGTGAGTAAATCTAACTTCAGCTAAGAGATCATAATACTACAGTGTTACAGACACGTGAAATGTTTTTGATGTGATGACTCGAAAACTCTGACCGATGGAAAAGTGCTGCAAAAATGATTTGAAATTAGCACAAAAACCTAGATCAGTAACACTTGTTTCCCTTATAGCATAAAAAGTTCAAGTTTTGTTGCCCAGTGTTGTATTTATGGAGATCGTGGCTAGCTGTTGGTCGGCGTGCTCGCTTTCCACTACGCGGCCCCGGGTTCGATATCCGGTCGAGTCCAGATTATAGAGTGCGTTGTCATTGCAATGCCCCAGTGTATGTTGCTGTGCGACGGTGAAAATATTCACTTCTCAGGTTGAGAAGATAGGAATACGGCGAGGGGATGTCTACGTGCTAACCACACGTACCCCCTTAACAAATGGCCGCGAGGCAGGGACGTCGCCAGTAGGCCTGAGCCCCTTAACGGGCAATCGCGCCAAGTTTATGTAATTTATGCCTTGTATCTTTTTTATATTTATTTCGAGTTTCAAAATTGTTAGGTCAGTTATTAAAGCCGGCGTCGCTGAATTACTTACCTATGGTCCGTAAAGTCACGGAGGTTGAACGATTTGAGACAACGCGGGTCCCTGGATGGGTGGTCGTCTGGGAACCCAACGGCGACGAGCCTCTGGCCTAAGGGATAGAATTGCTGGAAACCATGCCAGAGGGGCCCGGGCGGAGTGAAACAGCGCGAGCTCCCTCAAAGGGGCGCGAGGATCCCCCAAAGAGTGATCCTTTAGTTCTTTCTAAACCATTGGAATTGCAAAGGTCATGTGACGAGATCCATTCTACCAACCAATCAACGATGTTGCACCAGGACTTTTACTAATCACCCAATACAATGTGTGTTACAATATATAGTTCATATTATTTTTTTATCAATGGAGTTATTTTTCACCTCTGAGACTTTAGAGTCGCCTCACCACAAATATTGCAGATACTGTTTGGCTGTTTAAGACCACTACGTAACATTCCTATGAAATATTTCATTGTTATACACGCACAAAACGTTTAAACACTTTACATCACAGGTTAATTTAGAGTGTACGTACCCTGACTGTGAGGGAAAATTACCACGAACAACGCTACATGCACTCCGAACTTCGATACGAAAGCTCGCACGTGGATGAAGTAGAGGTGATAGTGTTTGTATACTGTATTACAATCAACAATCGGTCATCGACGAGTCATTCAACAATGAATCATCTAAGTCCAATATTCTTCACGGCGAAGAAATAAATTATAGTTTAAATAGCGACTTACATTTGCAAGAGTAAATTAATATTGTCATCTGTATTGCACTTGCCTAGTTCATGCCCATTTACTTTCTAGAGAAGAAGGGCAATTGCATAAAACATAAAACGTCGTTGTCCAGTGTTATGAACGGTGCTATGAAATGACCCTTCGGACTCACGCATATAATAATTGTGAGTGCGCCCCGTTCTGCAGAATATATTTTTGGCAAATTACTTTCCTCTTAAATTGAAGACGTTGCTACTTGTGTAATGTACAACATGCAAGTCTCGTCCAAATTAAATATTCTGGGACGAGAAAACTTTAAACTTCGTGCACCATCATTCAGAAGTTTATAAAAACATCTATTACCTTGGTAAAGACCTTGGCTCTGGCTACCGAAAGTTAGGTGTGAGTCGTTGCAGAAAACCCTTTAGCCATTTCTTTCCAACAGAATCTTTGTTTATTAAAAACATTATTTTATTCCCTAGTGCCACTTCAAACGCAGAGGCCCGAATATCACTACATCTTAACCAATAGAATATTTCATTCATGACTCTGCAATCATAGGCAAGATGATGTTCCATTTCTTCTGGAAATACTGGTTTTCTACCAATGAGTTGAACATCATTTATATTCTTATCCTTACACCTTCCCACATAATCTTGAAATGGCGACTGAGGTATACTAGATATATCATAATCACCAGCATTGCTCACCGTATGTCGCGATCATGCGAATTCTAGCGGCACGACTGAGAAAGAGGCGAAATGCCTTGAGATATTCCATCATGAAGACAAGGCCTCGCGCGCCAAGAAATAAAAACCCAAGTATAGTATATGAAAAGTTTTTTAAGATTTGTAGCAGCCCATTTCTTTCTTATCGACAGCATCTCCATCTCTTTTCAGGTATTAGGCTTCCCACGTACGTATCTCTTTAGCAGACATCTGAAAGAAAACCCAAAGTATCAAGTAGTAAGTTGGCTCCAATTATCAGTTACAACCTCTCCCAACCCGAAAATAAGAAACTTGTCATAGCTTGCTTTTAGCGTTCTTCTCACAGTGGACCACTTCATGTGATTGTAGTCAATTGCACATAAAGCGCAATACATTTTACTAAAATATTATGCATGTATGTAGTTTTAAGGAATGTCTTACCTAACCGTAATATTCTTCAGGCAAGCGCAAAAGGAAATTTTGTCTTCGTGTTAGTTCACAAACACTATATACACATACGAGTTCTTACTGCTCACACTTACACGATAAGAACACAGAACATACGTGCTAGTAGCCTGCAGCTAGTCACAGTGCAGTATCTTACAAGTGAGATATTAAACAAGATAATATACAAAAGACCAGAGCTTCGTATATTGTCGTACAAAATACTTTTAGATGGAATAACATTAAAGCTGGAAGAAATCATTACTTCAAGGATCGTGTTTGAAACAATTTAACTATTTTTGTAAATTTAACTACTTTTGTAGCAACAAGTAAATATTTGAGCTGCGAGCAGTCGATGCCATTAATGACAACTCATAGTCCAGAAAAGTATGTAGTATGAAAAGGCAAAATGTGTACATGAATGTGTAATAAAATGATAAAAATATGTAACAAATATGTAAGAATGGATATAATATATACAGTCAAACCTCGATAACTCGAATTTTTGGTATGTCGAAGCAATTTTTCATTCCCGGCTGCGTTATATGTATTTTACCTGTCGTTAACTCGAAATTTGATACCACGAATTTCTCGATAATTCGAAAGAACATCTTCCCCTCAGTGAAAATCATACTACTTTTAACATGAAGAATCTGAAAAAGTTTGTTTTTACGTCTCGAAATCCAGACACTCCGAGTCATTTCCCACTGAAACCTGTCCATCTACAGACAAAGAAATTTTAGATTTCACGATGGTAGCAGAACAAGAGGAACCACAGGAATAAGAAATAGGAGAATCACATGATTCTAAACCACCCTGACCCACAAGCTCTGAAGAGATTTGATACATTCCGACGTTATGTTCTGTGTCAGATTTTAGTTGGAGAGGAAAGTTTTGGAGCAGTGAATCTACTAGAAGACTTTGTAGAACCAAGATTAATGCAAAACAAGAAACAGAAAAGAATTACTGGCTGTTTTGTACAATAAAGTTATTTTTTAAATCATTTATTACATTTATGATTTGTTTCACAGTATTTTGTATCTGAGAATAAATGCTTAATGAACTTACATTTTGTGAGTTAACGATACCATTTAACCGTGCTTATTTAAAGCAGTTCAAATGTTTTAAAGAAAGTACTATTTTGATATCTCGAATTTTTGATAAGTCGAAGAAATATTTCTCTCCAGAGACGCTTCGAGATATCGAGGTTCGACTTAAAGTCAAAGCGCTCTAATTTAGAGGACATTAACAAAAACAAATATAAAATTTGAAACTTTATTAATAAAATATAGTTGTCCTACTGGATTGTATTTTTGAAGAGCACATTTTTATATTTGAGAGCAATGATTACCATCGTACAAACGCAGCGGCGAAAGTTCCATACGGACCGACAGGACCATGACCTGGAGCTCCGTGTTATTGTCTTCTTCTTCTTCTTCTTCTTCTTCTTCTTCTTCTTCTTCTTCTTCTTCTTCTTCTTCTTCTTAAAAAGTCTAAGACTTGTTCCTTTCCAAGAACTATAACGAGTCTTTCCATCTTCTCCTTGATCTGCCAACTTCTCTTCTTCCCCTCGGTCTTTCATCCCTTGTAATCCTCACGATTCTTTTCTCCTCCATTCTCTCAATATGATCGTTCCATTTCTTTCTTCGGTCTTCTACCCATTCCATAATGGGCTTAACTTTGCACTCTTCCCTGATGTTTCTGTTTCTTTCCTTATCCAGTAGAGTGTGTTTTGTGATTGTTCTCAGAACTCTCATTTCGGCGACCTCAAGTTGTTGTTGGGTACGTTTCGTTTCGCTTCTTGTTTCTCCTCCATATGTTAATATTGGTCTAATTATTGATTGATATATTCTAACCTTCGAGTCCTGTTTTAGATGTTTATTATACCATATTGAGTGGTTGAGACTGCCAGCGATCCTATTACCCTTTATTATTTGTTCTTTTATTTCTTTCTCCGTTTCTCCTGAGCTTGTTAAAGTTATTCCCAAATACTTCATTTTTAGAACATGTTCTATTATTTGGTTATTAACAACCAATTTACACCAAATCGGATTCTTAGCAATTGTCATTGCTTTCGTCTTCTGTGTAAATATTTGTTAATTAAAATGTTTACAAAGTTTACTGAACTCGTGCAATAATCGTTGTAAGTCATCTTCATTTTCTGCTATTAACAATGTGTCGTCTGCGTAACATATGATATTTACATTATATTTTCCCATACTAAATCCTTTTCTTGTTTTAGTTGTTATATATTATTCATTATTACATTAAATAACAATGGGTTCAATGAATCCCCTTGTCTTATTCCTTTCGATGCAGGTATAGCAGATAATATTTTCCGCTGGTTTATTATCTTTATTTTGTTTTCTGTGTATATATCGATTATTAGTTTTAAAAGGTTAGAGGGCACATTTTCTTGTTTCAGTATTCTTATGACATCAATTAGTTTTATATTGTCAAATGCTTTGCTTAGTTTCGCAAAGCATAGGAAACCTGGTTTGTTAAATTCTAGAGTTTTTTGCACGATTTGTCGGATGATAAAAATTGCGTCAGTGCATGATCTACCGCGCCTAAAACCCTGTTGTTGTTCTTCCCCGTTCTATCATATTCACGAGAGCGTTGGCAATACATTTCGTGAGGATTTTCAATGAGCTGTTTAGGTTTATCCCTCTGTAATTATCTGGATCGTGTTTGTCTTCTTTCTTAAATAGATAACAATGCTTGATTTCCATTCCTTTGGTATTGTTGCATCATTAAAAATTTTATTAATAAGTTTTGTTATCTCTATGCATTAGGTTTTTCCTTCATATTCAATGAGCTCATTATATATTCCATCTTCTCCAGGTGACTTCCGATTTGTGTTCCGATTACTTTTGATAATTCTTCACATTTTACGCACTGTTCTTTGGATGTAAAATCTTCAACCAAGTCTATTATCTCCGGTGTGTCATCGTGGAGTAGTTCTCTAAAGAATTTTATCCATGTTTCATCAGATACTTTATATGTGCTAATAATTTCATTTATTTTTGTTCTCAGGCCTCTAATGAATCTCCATATATCTTTTTGTCGCCCATAGAAATCATATTGAAGTCGCATGGTGAAGGAGATCCAGTAATCTTTCTTTATTTCTCTAATCCTTGCATTAACTTTGTTCTAGATATTTTTATATTCTTGATGTGTTTCTGGTGTTTTATTCTGTTCGAATTTTATATATGCCGCTCTTTTCCTTTGTGCTATATCCTTCACTTCTTTAGTAAACCAAGGTGTCTTTTTGTTTTCTTCCTTTTTTACATTTGTTTCTATTATTCCTGCGGCCTCTTTAGCAGCTTGAATAATATTTGTTTTTATTTTATGCCATGACATTTCTACGCTGTCATTATCCAAGACTGAATAGTGAGATGTTTTGTAATTCAGACTGCTTTATAGAGATATCTGGTAGATTCATCACTTAGTGTTTATCTTTTGTATGTGTTCCGGTTTTTCTTTTGCAATATTTTTCTTCATAATGATCATTCGTAGTTTTATTAACCCCATGTTATTGAAGTCTCCAAATTCAAAACGAAATAATAACATTGAAGCTTTGAAGAATAAAGTGCGTTTTTTCTATTATAACGGACACAACGCAAGACGTATCAAAAGTTAATCACCTAAGTTGAATTTCACGATATGTAATTATCGAGAAAAATGAATCCGGCAATCCGATTAAAATAAAAATACAATATGTCATCGAATTTAAGAAGGTCTAAGATCAATCAGCAGAAGGGTTGCACTTTGATATTCACGAATGCATACAAAAACAAGGCGGTCAAGGTTATGTTGGCGCAGTTGTTATGAGTGTGATTTACAATGCTGTTCAGAAAAAATTAAACATTTGACAATGCATTGCACTGCTCACAATTTAAATGTCGTGACTTCGATGTCATCTATCGAATATTAGAAGTTCAGAGATTTCACTGTTTTCTGGAACGGATTTATGATTTCTTCGGTCAACGCAATAATCGGTGGAACATAGTGTATTATCAACAGTGAAGGATGTAGATAAAAGCGAAATTAACTTACATTAAAACGATACACATTTGCCCAACAATATGGTCATCGCGGATTGATTCCGTAATAGATATACAAGATTTTGATATTATAATATTTTTCAAGCTTTAACAAAATTTACATTTTCTAATAAAACATCTGGAGCAAATTAAACCCATAACTTAAAACAAGAAATTGACAATTTTGTATTTATATTTAATGAAGTACTACACTCCAATATACATCTAAACCTGTCTAAGACGGAATCATTTGGGTCCAACATTTTCTTCCGTCCTGTACAGGTTTCCGACTTATTCAAGTTTGCAATAAAACTCATTGTCAATTCAAAAAACGCAATCGTTCAAAGGTGGAATAGATTGTATGAGTGGTTTCTCTGATTTTAAAACAATCAAAGAAAAGAAGACGTTCTGGAAGAGAAAAAGAAAATTGCATATAGAAGCGCAACACGAAGTCTAATTAAACAAATAACTCTAAGAAAAGCAAAAGAAATATTATTTTCTCGGCTATTAGGCTAGAAAGAGAGGAATATATAAATAATATTAGTATCAATACTTGTAGGAACAGATGAATTCATCTGATGATTTAGTTTTTGGCTATTTGTCTAGGTCCTCCTGAATATTGTGATAACCAAATTGCATATTCTTTTAACCTCTCATTCTTGATTTTGTATTTGTTTTTAAGTTGCCGAACACTTGGATTTAATAAAGAAATTTAAAGTTGGGAAAGTCTTGACAGAAGTGTTGCTTTGTTAGTTTTATTCAATTAGTCTAATTTTCTCGCCAATACTTAACGTTTTCAGTTTGCCACCTGATATCATAAACACTTGATTCATATAATACCTGCAATTCGTCAAACTGAAAAGCAATAAACGTTGAAAACCACTGAACCCAAAGGACACATTACAAAATCTGTGGAAAGGTCGCTTTATGCGTCTCTCCTTTCACGCGGGCTTATGAAGATCAGAGGTATTACAAATAAACTGTGGCTTTCACACGAGTAACGTGGGTTATATGATTTGTTTAAAGAGTGAAATTTCAAAATTTGGATATATTAAACATTTGAAATATTGAACATTGCTTATTATTGTTAACAAATTTTCTCTATGTGTGTATAGCATCCCATTATTTTTGACTTTTCGTGTCATGGTCGCCAGCGCTGAAAGAACGTTTTCTAAAAAATAAAGCTGATAAAAAATTATTTACCAAGTGCTATATCTCAAGACCGTGTAATTTAAGTATTTTATCAATTCATCACGAAAACATGTGGTTGAAAAATAATATGTCTACTATTATTGGTAAATTGCGAAAAAAATATAAAAAATACATGTGAAATTATAGAATCACAAAATGGCAAAATGTTGTTTTTTTTTGCTGTAAAAAAATATAGTAATAAATGTATTCACTCCTAAAATTCAATTCACAAATTTAAATTAATTTCTTCTTTAATTAAGGGGCCTCCGTATTTTGTCGGTCCTCGGGCTACTTCTTTTGAACTTACGCCACTGTACGAAAGGGAACTCAAATACCTACAAATATTCTCTGCAGCATTGTGTTCGTGGTGCTACATGTCTGTGACAACCAATATCTCGTAAATTGAGATTAAAGAGCAAGAAATACGACCTTAGTGATACTTTCTAAACCTAAAGATATTCTCAGTGCTCGCGCGTTCTCGTCGTAACATTTATGCAGGGCAGATGTGTGACCGCGTTTTCATGGTGGGGCACCTCGCGACTTCAGCATGCAATTCTGAATATATGTAAGAAAAAATATGCCAATTGTTTTAAAATAAAAAACTATTTTTTAACGTTTTAATTGTTTTTTGCAAAATAAATTTCAATAAAAGAGGTACAATAATGAAAAGTTTTGCAAAATATGTAAAATTTAATCAAAATATGTAATATAGTTCAAAATATGTAAAGAAAAGTTTGGCTATTGTGTTAGGATGGTCCTGATTCACTAAGATCACAACTTTGAGAACTGTACATAGAAGAACAAAAAATATGTAATTACATAAAAGACTGGACTCTAGTCATGTTTGAGTCACGCTGCACTATTTACTTCCTTAAGATTTCTGTTAGGTTGTCTTGTTTATGAGATCTTGAGATGGATGTCACCAAGGTTGAACAGCGAGCACAAAAAATTGCATTTCTGCGTGGCAAAAATGCTCGTGAATGTCATGCCGAGCAGTGAGAAGCATTGGGTGATAGAGCGTTGCCCTATCGAACTGTTGCATGTTGGGTGGAGGCCTTCAAACGAGGGCGCGTAGCAACTGTTGACGTCAGCGTCTGCTCACACACAAGTGCAAGTGGCTGTTATTCAACACTGTTTAATAGATGAAAGGCGTTGGACTGTGGCAGAACCGAATATACGGTTGTGTCTGCATCGAAAGTGTTCCGTATTTTACGGAATGACTTGAAGATTCGCAAGGTTGGAGCAAAGATGGTGCCACATGCTTTAACTAAGGTGCAAAAATGGACGCGATACGAAACACGCCGTATCAATCCGCTCCAGAGAGCGATTCCAACATGAAGGAAATGAGATGTTGAATCGCATTATTGCAATTGATGAATCATAGGCACGAGCTTATGAACCAGAACTAAATAGGCAATCAAGTGAATGGCGTCGTGGTTCACCACGAAAACACAAGTTTCGAGAGAACCTATCACCCACTAAGTCATGCTCACGACATGCAAGGTATTCTCGTGTCATCCTGTCGTGAGGGCCAAACTGTCACTGCCACGTACTACAGATCGTTCCTGCTGCCCACTGCGGAGGAAATGTCCAGGGCTTCTCAACAATGCAATACTCAATGAAAATGCAAGTAGCCAAACTGCAGTCTATGTTCAGAACCATATGCGACGGTGGGGATGGGAGATCTTGGACCCCCTCTGTACTCCCCTGATCTCAGCCCGCGCGACTTCGATCTCATTCCAAACGCTAAGACGCCGCTGCGTGGGAAGCGGTTCCCAAACAGGCAAGGCATCCCACAGGCGCATCGACGCAGCCCACAGCTGAAGGTATTCAGCGCCTTCCTCGTCGTTGGCAAAGATGTGTGGACGCCTTGAGGATTATCTTGAAGGTTATTAGCTCGTTAGTAGTAGTATTAAGTTTACAGCTTTGTTTTGTGCATATGTACTACGAATGAATAATATCTATTTACGTATCTTTCAAAGTCCCTTACCCTTAGCGCCTTGTATCTGGATCCCAATTTAGTACCAGCATTGCAAAGAACATTCCAGCGACTTTCAATCGTATATCCTGATTTTTGTTTCCTGCACTGTTATTGTCTGATAAAAAAATGTCATAACTTCTGAAATGACCCTTATATGTAAACACACACACACATAGGGCTTGAATACTGGCGGAACGACGTTCCGTTACCTCGGGAATGAAATAGGTAAAAAACCGAAAGCAGAAGTCAAACTCTTGGAAACTTACACTTTTAGTTCGACCAATTTTAGTAAACTGAAGATTAAATAATTTTACACGTAACTGTTTATCATTAAATTAAATCATTTCTACGAATTAAATAAAATTATTAATAAAAACGACGCGTGGGGAGGTTCAAAAAAGAATTGAGCTTTTGCAACTTCCAAAATCCCAATGTTTTATTGAAAATTGGACCAATGTGATATTACTAGGCAAACTTTACTCTATGTGAGCAATGAAATTTTGAAAAAATGGAGCTGTTTTTGAGAAAATATGGTTTATGTTTTTGTTTCAATTATAATGATTTGACTCAATATTATACAAAAACTACTCACATTTTCAAAAGATTGTAAGTAACATATTTAATTATCTAATTCTGAACAACAGATTTCACTAAGAAAAATAGCTCCATCTTAATAATTCAATAATTGGAGATGGTAAAAAAATTAACTTTTGCAAATTTCAAAATTTCAGAACTTTTACTGAAAATTGTTCGTGCAACACTTTAAAAGTATTCTTTGTTCTATTCAATAAAAAAGGTCAAGAAAATATTTTGAGTAATACTTAAGAAAATTTTAAAAGTGTTTTGGGACGTAAAGTTACCCTCAAAATTAAAAGATCCATTTCAAATTGAAGGATCTTCAACATCAGGCATATGGTCAGGCAAATATACATGTTGGTGAAAATCCTGTGTCAGTTTAAGAGTTGATGTTGCTCATAGACAGGTCAGACAAACAGACAGACAGATAGATGAAGTGACATATAGATATTTTGAACAAAATGCTACTTTTTCAGTATCAAGGGACCCAAATGTCGACATCATGTTTTTTGCAGCATTACAAAACTTTCTCTATACTCAGCATACAAGAAAGTAAAATTGTACTCTTATGAAATTTTGATTTCTTAAACATAATTATGAAGATATTGAAATCAAATGTTCTCAAATTGAAGAGTGATATATTTTAGAATAAATAAATAAATAAATAAATAGAAGCTTTAGGAGTCAAAACTTAAAAAAAAAATTGTAATTATCATTAAAAGTTAATCTTTCATTAATCTACTACTTGTGTTCCAAAAATTACTAATAATATTTAATAATATTATCATGTTTGTAAAATGTATTATTTCATTCATGTTCTTACCTGAGAAAACAATTCAAAAACATTTTCAAACAAATCATATTGGTAATCAATTAAAACTTATTGAATATAAAATCATTTAAACTTATAAAAGAAAAATTAGAGAAGAAACAGCAAATATATTGTGTGTTTTGGAAATACTAATGAACATACACTATTGAAAGATTTCACTAAATAATATAAACAAATGTTGAATTAAATCTTGACATCTCATTATTAATTCACAACAAATTTATTCCAAGGGTAATTCATATTCTGCTTAGAGGTGAAAGTAAGATTGCATCTTAGTTTTTGTTTATATCCAAATATTTTCTGAGAATGGTTATTAATGTTAGAAATTCAAGAATAATTTCAGTTTATGAAAATATTCTTAATACAAACCCTTTCAGATATAATGTTTCTACATAGTTGCTCTCCATGTATCACTGAAAGATTGGAAATTTCATCATTCATTTTAAATACATTGCTTTACATTTTCAATTTTAAATCTTAATTAAGGCAACATTTGCAATGTGCATTCACGATAACAACTAATATCTTTCATTTTCAAGTAAATATTTATTTTCATGAATTGATAACAGGGACATGGAAGCACAACAACACTGTTATAAGATTTAAATCTCTGAACCTTTCATCACTCCTCAGCAATTTTAATGAGCTCTTCAGGCTGTTAATAATATGATCTAATTTACTTAATTTTACTTACATTTACATAATGCTGGCTAAGTTTAAATTTATCAGAATCTCATTCAACTCTAATTTCAATATTATCAACTTCAATTTCTTAAAATTATGAAATTTACATTGAATGGAAAAATTAAATAGGATGTTTTTCTTTAGAAACACACAAGACATTTTTCCTCAAAATTTATTCTTCACAATGCAGTATACGAGTATAATGTGTGAAAAGTTTTTATTTCGTGAACTGTACACATTTCATTTAACAATGTCAACATTGTATAATACCA
>BOPP01000111.1:1453297-1486496 GCA_017312745.1 Gryllus bimaculatus | reverse complement strand
TATATATATGATAAATGTATGTATATATGTATATGTGTATATGTACATACATATGTACACATATATAAATACATATATCTCAAAGAGAGAGAGATTCTGTAGCAATATGTAAATAAACTTACTACTTTTTCTGTCATAATTTGTCATAAATTGTAATAAAAAAGAACAGTTCTTATATTTATGAATGTGTTCGATATAGTTGTAATGATGTATATACCCTTATATGTATGTTTAACACCTACATAATAATAACATTGAAGAGATATCTTCATTTTTATATAATTAGTAATTTTCAACAACAAATTGTATACACCATAACCAAAAGTATTTTTCCCAATAGTACCATTTGGAGGATATATACATATAAATCAACAGTGCTGTACAATGCAATTTTAACAGTCTGAAGCACGTAGTTCTATGGATCGGGCAACTAGGTAGAATATTTCAAACTTTTTTTATCAGCTTTCAGCTTTCTGAGGCATTCCATTCGTATCACATATTAGTCCAGAATGTCTACTGAATTTTTTTAATCCATTTTAAGGCCAACTAGTAATTACTATGGTAGCCATTTCTTTTGTTCAGTCAATCAGCAATAATACATACAATAAATAAGTTTTGTACTTCTATTAAGGATGGCTGGTTGTTGTCAAGAGACTACCTTCTTCATATTATATGAGACTGTATGTAATAATAAATTATAAGTAAAATCTAATAGTATCAAAAATGTACCATGTCATTAAGTACTGATTTAACCAATAAAAGGAATGAAAAAGAAGGAATAAAAATGTTATTTTCCCAAAATATGACTTTATTTACTATAAAAGGAAAATTAGGTTAATGGTTCAAGAATACAATAGGTAACAAATGTCAGTAAACCTTGATACCAAGAACATGAAAACTACAAATATACTTTATGAAAGAATACATTTTAAAATTGAAAGTCAGTAATGACCAAATCTCACTACATATTTCTGTATAGAAATATCATGTCAATGGTAGATCAAGGTTTATTTCCTCATAAATATCAATAATAAACATTACAGGTGTTCTCTATTATATTTTGTCAGTTCTCATGACTATTTATACAAAATAACATTAATTTAAAGAAAAAACATAGGTTAACAGTATAAAAAATTTCCAATCAACCAACCAACCTTAAAATATTATAAACAAATTTACAAGAACTAACAGATTAACATTGTACAAAATAAGTTTTCTCTTTTTGTGTTCAATACTATAAAGTAACATCAACTTGTGTGTGACATATTTGAAGTATTTCATTATGATATTTTGAACAATAATTCTCTGGCATTTTCTGAAAGTATCTATTACTAAGCAGATACATCTGGATAAATCATTTCATGATGGGTATTCTTTTTTAATGAATTTCACCTATTCCCAAAATATCAAATTTAGTTAGTCATATTTTTATCTAATAAGAGCTTCTTAGAAACATATTTGCAATATTGAAGGCGGTCTATATCCAAATTTGCCTAGAGTTCAACTTATACATTCATGTCTTGTACTGTACAGCTTCTTACCATCTATAAACATAGTACTTTCTATATTTTTATTATTTTACATATAATTATTGATAATAAGGCAATATTTTCCCTTAACCATAGCATTTTTTAAATATACTTTCCCCTCACTTAATTTGTGTATTATATAACTTGTTCCTACATACTTGTCTGTGTTTTTTCTGTGAAATGTCACTTTTTGTGAAGTGTGTACATGTTACATAAAGTGTTTATATATTGCAGTGAATGGTTAATGTGTGTTGATAACTGATGTATTTTACTTTCTTCATATCATATAATTTTAATATACATCTACAGAATATATACACATAAGAATTTTTGCATTTTGGCTTTTAAAAATTAAGAAACACTTCTCATTTTATGAAATATTATATAATCTACTGCTTACACTTCAATGTTTAACATATGAAAATGAACACAAATTCTTTGAGGTGAAAAATAATTGTTTTGAAGATTGACTATAAATAAATAAATAAACTTCCTACCAACAGTATTTCAGGCTGTGGAGATATTTTCTTAACACCAATGTATTCCTGACTCTAGTTTAAAATAGGAAGGAGTAGAAGAAAACATGACACAATAAATACACCAGCTTTTATACAATTATTAAAGAAGATTAATTTTTATATCATAAATGTAAGTACAGTTCATAACAGAGTCCTTTTCTATGTGGCCCCAAAACAAATCATTATATTCCAATTACACCCAATGGGACATTGGAAAACACTGGGCACCTATGTCAACTACTAATTCCTTTACTAGATATATCAACATTACATTACAATTTTTAATTTTCTGTAAATACTGTTGGCAGGATACTTCTTGTTGTTCTCTACATCACTCTTGAAAGAGACACAACATATTGTAAGTCCCATTTCTAGAGCTAAAAATTGCCTCTACTCTCTAGTTCCATTCTCTCTTTCCCTCAGGTCAGTCAACAACCTGGAAAAGTTATCAGAAACAACAGTTTGTACCTACAGAAACATTACCAGACTCATCCAAAAAATACTATCGAAGTTGACCACATTTCTTCACAATTTTTGCCTTCTTCATAATGCTTCACAGATATAAGAATAATAACAACTTTCCTTTAAGAGTCCAGCTCACTTGTAACAAAATGTGTGTGTATGTGTGTGTGTGTGTGTGTGTGTGTGTGTGTGTGTGGTGTGTGTATGTGGTGTGTGTGTGTGTGTGTGTGTGTGTGTGGTGTGTGTGTGTGTGTACATGTGTGTGACTGTGTGTATATGTGTGTGTCAGTGTTGACAATTCGACATCCCCTACAAATGAAACTTTGCAGTTTCTATGTGAAATGTCATGTGAAATGGGTCATTTGCACGCCACAAGGCAACCTTTTGCTGTTGTAGTAACTGCATCTGATGAGCAGTGAGAAGAGATGCACAGTTCCAAATTCCTGTAATAAATACAATACATTTTAAACCATTGTTTTTTAAAATAAATAATTTAAAAAAAAAATATCTTTTTCAAATTAAGGACTATGAACCTGAGAAATAGATGAATATTCAGACAGAGTCAACTTTCAACGGCTTTGCTGTCATTTTCAGTCTCACTCTATGTGACAAAGGTCGGCACTGTGTCCTGACTTTTGCTACATAGTGACTTTGATGATGACAGAAAAGTCGTTGAAAACTGGTTCTCTGAATAAATCCATGAAGTTGACGAAGATGACTTCAATTATTTCATCATGGACATTGATTGTTATTCTCAAAACTCATGGATGAAATAATTATTTCCTGGTAAATGAATATTTGTTACTTATTTCAGTATATGAAATACAAACAAAACATGGATTCTTATTGGTGATTGTCAGCTTCGAGACTTATGCTCTTCAGCTTCAAGACACAAATAAAATTAAATGAATATGTATTCTTTGTTCTGGAGTATTAGGAGAAACAATACTAATCTTCTTAGGTCCTTCAGTTTAGATGTTTTTTAAATGACAATTTTCCAATGTATTTAGTAATAGTATTCAGATTGGGACTTGGCGTTGCACATAACAATGTGCTCCCAAACATCCCTGTAGGTCTATCACCCTAGCTGCATTGGCAGATATTTTGACCATTTGCGCACCTTTGTTGCAAAGCTTCATAAATAGCTTGCCAGCTTCAAAAATGTCTTCTTGATTCATTTTCACTAAATTTAATGGCGAAGAATAGACTTGCAGAGCTTTGTTCATTTACTCATCCCAACATGAATTTCTCCTCAATTTTTTTCTCTTTCTTTTTATCCTCAAACCAACTGAAATCTTAATCATTAAGGAGGTAGCTGTGACCTCTAATGGGGGATATTTGTTAAATACTTTTAAATAGCTTGAGGAAATGAACTAGTGTGCAGATAAACTGTATCACAACAATATTCTTGTTCTGACCATTACATCTATCGCTTAGAAGTTCTTATGTTTCAGTCCTGATGCCATATACAATTTTGAAATTCATAACTGACAATGATGTTACACCATTCAAAAACATATATTTTTTGTTTCTTTTACAATGACTTTCAACTAATTTTTGAATTCACGTATCATAATTTAAACATTAATAATTAATATAAAAATGTAACTTTTGAAGTAACATAGTATTGTTTCTGATACTTGCACTTATCATATTTCATTGCTATAAAGCTATAATGTACAATGGAGCAATGCTTGTAATTCCCTTAATGAGAAAGAACAATGTTATTATATTTAAATTTATCAAAATCCCAGATACCTGAAGAAGAGCACATCAAAGGCTCAAAATGTATATTTATAGAAAAAGTCTGAATTTTATTATATTTTCTCTTTTTAAAATCCAGATCTCTTTTTAAATTTTATTATATTCTGAAATTTGTATAATTTTTAATTGAATAATTGACTGTTTCAAAATAAAAAAATTGATACAGTTAAATGTAATATATGAATTATAGACTGTCACAAAAAACTAAAAGAAATACACTACACTACTACGAATGTACTAATAAGATGTAATGTACTAATGTACTGTGTGTACTTTTGAGAGCAGTTGACACATCCATAAATAACAAAAGCTTACTCAACCCTACACGTTATACAAAAGATAGGCATAGAATATGTTAATGAGAAGCAGGGCAGAGAAAGATTTTGCATGCCATTCATGAAGATGCAAATATCGTTGGTTCTCTGGGCCAAACCTTTGTTCATTCTTACTTCAAAAACCTTTCCAGCTTTACTCAAACAAAGTTGATGATGGTTTCTTGACAATATTTTTGTTTACACTATTCATTACAAAGCAAATGAACAATATTGTTCTGTGTCCAACTAAGCAAACTTCAACAATCGTTTCTAAAAGGACATAAATTGTTTTTGTGAAGGATTTGTAAGCTAGCATGTGCACCTCATTGGGAATTACTTAAACTATTCTCCTTCCAAACCTTCAATTTTTGGACTGTTGCAGTTTTTGAAAAAATCTCCATTTGTTTAATAAATGCTATTTTATTTCACAAGGTTAAAAAAAAAGTAACTTTTTGACCATACATTCACATTTCTCTTCATTATTTTAAACATCTAACTACTCATTTCCTAAGTATTTGTTTGCTTCGTAGGCAATACAATTACAAAGATGCCATTGGAGAAAAAAGTACTTTACAGACTCATTGCACTTCATGTTCAAACTGTATTTTTCTTCTGACATTATCTGAGATCTGGCACTTAAGTTTCCAGTATCACTTATTGTTTTCTTGTCATTGAGATACAAGTTTTAACTACGGTCAAGAAGTTTGTTATTGATAATTTTCTGGAGTACCCATGTATCATTTTTTCGGTCAAAGCATAATTAGTTTTCAAAACATAAATGCTCTTTAACTAACATAAGCAATTATGAAAATTTCCCCTGAACTTTTGCAGTAATAAAAGGTGGGCAAATACTTTGTTCTGTCGATGAATTATGTCTTAGCATTTTTTCTATTTGTTACCAACTCTTTAAAATACCACCACTGAGTTATTTCATCAATTTTTGGTGTGAAATATGTAGACTTTGAATTTAATTCTTTGTCGATGGGCAGATTTTGCCACCTTAGTAGTCTGTCACCCTAAAAATTAACCATCTAAGGTTAGGCTTTCTTTTTCATTGCCATAAAGGTTCTTCTGTATATATAAATTCATGTTGAACTATTTTAAGGTCAGTCAAATTCATTTTATTGATTTGGAGTGTGGTTTGTTTGTATGTAGTACATTTGTGAACACAAACATGAGTGACATAATTACTAAAATGTAATTAATGATAGTAATGTCAAGAGTTCTGTTGTGAATTGGTGAAATGTTTTCACAAAATAATGATGAATCTGGAATAAGAAGTGACATCAGTGGAGTAAGAAGTGAAATAAAATTATTTAGTAATATAACTTACAATGTCTTTACACTGAATTCCAAACCACTAAAAGCATATTATAAATGTAAAATTAAATTTGTTAAGCTAGTAGTGGTATTTTAAATTTTTTAAGGTTGTCAATAATTGCCCATTTTTGGTATTACTTGGAGTAGAAAATATCTTGGGACTACAACTGTTAATGAAATAATTTATTGTTGTTTAAGCAACATCTTAAATTGCAGTTTACTCAGTTGTTGTAAGTGCCATATCACTATGAGTCTTTTGTATCTGTTCTTGAATAACAACTGTTTATAGTGGTATTTCAATAGTGGTATTTCTACTTGTTAATTTTATAGACTTTGCAGTATTATCTAGTGTTTTAAAATAATGCTGTTCCAACAACAATATGCTGTGTATGCAGTGTAGGGTATTACATCACTACTTAGATAAACAAATACTTGGCTCTTTTGTATCAATAAAAAATATTGACGGTACAAAATAAATTATTTAAGTCGTGTATATGAGTAATGAATCTGTGTAAAAATCTTGGTATATCATTGATGTAAATGAGAATTATATGATAAAAATACATACTGTGCCAGCTCCTAGTTGTACTACACTCAGCTGTCAACAGAGAAGAGTTCTTTGTGGAGAGCTGGAAACTCCAGATGTGGGGTAGAGCGCTTAAATTTAGCTAGTGCATCCATATGTAACACACTGAGTTCTCTGAAAACAACAAAAATCATTCATACATATTTATGAATATCTAATGCCCACAAAAAACAGATAAAGTAAGACTGTACTTAAACTAAAATAATATGTTAGAAGCATTAATCTCGAAAAGAAGTGAAGAGATATGAAATGCTTTTTATACGAGTGTGGATTGAATTAATAAGAATATTTCTTATTATATATATAGAGTTCACTTCCAAAGTTTCAATATGCAATAATGAAACATTTATAATGAGTTATAATGAAATTTAAAGTTAGATTATACAAGAAATTAAGAAAGTAATTGCATTACTTCATGTTTGTTTTTCAGAAACTGTCATAATTTAGTACTAGTGTTATTCAATGTTAATCATAGTTTTAAATATGCCTACATAATGATTTGGAATAATTTCTGTTACAAAGATGTCAAGGTATTATTTTTTTTGTTTAATGATTACTTTTTTAATGCAACATGCCATGATTAATGCACACATCTTTTCATTAAGGTCCAAATAATTTATTTTGAGTTCCTGGATCACCATGATTCAAATATTATTGAAAACATATGCTTTTATAGTTCCTGAGAAAAAAGTACAATCTGTATTTGTATAATTAGTAATTTTGAGGAAACAACACCCCCCATCCCAGCAAGTACTTAAATAATCTTGCAGCTTTAGGTGGATTAGAACATCCCTTCAAAATATGCTGTTTTGTTCATTTGGGACCTGACTACATTCTTACTTATTTAATATTTGTTGATATTCTTGAAGGACCAAGTGGAGTGTTCACTCTACGTACGCTATTGCATTTTCATTGAAAACAGTACTTTGTGGCAGTGGCTACTCATGCAATGCATGTTTCTTATGAGAAGGAAATAAGTCAATAGCATAAATTACTTTAAATGGAACAAACAACAAATTAAATTACATGCGTCCACTTGCAATGAGATAAGAGATTTTATTCACCAGCCAACATTGTACAATTACACTGTGAGCAAGAAAAAGAAAGATGCAAAGAAGTGCAAAATTGTGAAGGATATTTGCTTGATACTTAAATATCCCATAGTATTTGGATTTATTATGTCAACAATCAAACAAACAAGGAATTCAACATATATAAGTTAGGAAAGGTGGTGGTTGGTGAATACACAAATCTATTCTGTAAATTAAAAGGGATGGAAGATGTAGGGGAAACTCAAGAGGTTCGGCTGGCTTTTCTGTTAAACATTTTCCCTACATTCCATTTGATCTTTTTGTATCGCACTTACTTCGTAGGAAGAGGAAGTAATGTAATCGGACGCCGGAAAACGTTAAATTTTCGTCAGAAAAACTCTTATTGCCGGACCCTGGTAACGAAAAAGTGGATAAACCCTATTGCTATATATAGTAAATTATTTCATCTAGCGCATGGTGTAGGCAGAATCCGAGTTTTGTGGGTCCTTGATACCGAAAAATTGACTGACAGCACAACATCCATGGTCAACGCTAGCACCTAAACCGTTCAGCCTGTTTTCTCCAAAATTGATATTCCCTGATAGATTTGAAAGAATTCGCGGCTTTGGGATTTTCAACAAGATGTTTTGATTTCTGAGGGTACTTTACATGAAGCCTGAAAAACGTTTTCAAAATTTTCTCAAAAATGGCGCCAAATGTTTTGATTTAAGTTTGTCCTCGGATAGTGTAAAGGACTTCGCTGTAACTGACGAACGATAGGGTAGACTGAACAGCAAGTTAGAAGAAAAGCGCCAAACATGCGTAGCCACCCGGGTCCACATCACCGTTTGCACAGCGCCGAAGTGCTCCCTCTTGTGACAGGGGCACTGGGAGAATGGTGTGCGTTAGTTAGCACAGCGCCGAAGTGCTCCCTCTTGTGACAGGGACACTGGGAGAATGGTGTGCGTTAGTTAGCACAGCGCCGAAGTGCTCCCTCTTGTGACAGGGGCACTGGGAGAATGGTGTGCGTTAGCACAGAGCCGAAGTGCTCCCTCTTGTGACAGGGGCACTGGGAGAATGGTGTGCGGGCAGTGACGCCGCACTAAAGGAAGTTGCAGTCACTAGCTAAAAGCCTTAAGAGAAAGAATAATCACTGAGGCCATTGATGGCAGCGCGGCGTGCTACTACACGCACACTGGTAATGTACGCCTGGCCCTGCATGAGTACAAACAGATAGTGTGAGACAGAGTCCGCAGAAGTGCCCTTCTCCATCCCCCGCCGCACGAAGTTAGCTGCGGAACAACAGAAAAGACCTGCAGCAAAACCAGACGACAAGCTAGAGCCCCCGCTGAATGTTTTGCGATTGTATAAAATATTATTTACTTGACACTTTCGCTAATACTTGGCGAGAGTTGATACAATAAAAGATTAAACACAGCATCTTCCAGAACGTTTTTTTCTGCTTCGGTAGCTTATGAAACTCTGTTTCTAAATCTCGTCCCATTTTCGGTGAACTCTACGTTTTTTTTCTTCAAAAATTGCAAAAAAAATTAGTTACAAAACTACAAAATTAAAGTTAGAAATGTTTGCCTTGGACAAAGTACGTTGTAAAATATCAGCTCTTTTAAAAAGATCATATAAATGTTTTTGAAAAAACAAATAGATTTCCTGTAATTTGTGTCGGAAATTTATGAATTTTCTAAGAATTTTTTTTCTCAAAAACAACTCCAGATTTTTTCTTTAAATTTTTTTCACAAATAGAAGCAGAAATGCTTAAAAGAATGGCATGAATCTCATTTTCGTCAAATTCTCTTAATTTTCGAACATTGGAAATTTAAAAATAATACGTTAAATCTCTCATACACTGTATTACACAAAACATTGCACTGTTCAGGGTAGGTAGGTGTCCCAATGCACCTTATATGTTTTGATAGTTCTTAATTTTTTCTATCATGTTTTCGTTCCTAGAAAAGGGGCATTTCCAATTCTAGAAAAGTGGCTCTTCCAAACCTTACCCATCCCAGCCAATCTCTTCCAACCTTGTCCCACCCACCCAGCTCCACTTTGTACCTCATCACTCTACCCTGCCCCACCTCATTCTGTGTCACCTGCCCCATTCTGCTCCATTGCCCCATATGCTTGCTACAATCATAGTTGCTATGGGCATTAGTAAATATGTAGATGCATTGTTGCATACTCCCACCGAATTTCCAGAAACAATTTTGATTTTCAATTCCTCAAAGCCTATTTGCACCATTGGAATTAATCAAAATAAATTTGGTCAGAAATTAATGGACTTTTAGAAGTGTTTAATTCACTTTAGTGGATTTACTAATTGATTTTGAGATAATAGAGAAAAATTGAAAAATTGTTTGGCTTAAATTTTGCTTTACAGGGTAGTAATGTGAGATAGGGACAGAAAAGTGTCTCTCAGAGACAGGAACTGTTATGATCTTTTAAAGGTTTCTTGCATAAAATTTCTTTAACATTGGATTAAAACTACATTTGTATGAAAAAACAAACAAGCAATATTCTTGTTTACAAAAGAGAAAATTATAATTTGAAAAAAAGTATTACCAAAGTTATGCCTGATAAAACTCAACTATGTTTCACTGAAAACTGCGTCAAAATCGGATTAGTCATACCAGAGTTTATCCCAGACAGGCAAAAATCATAAAAAAGATTGAATTGTGTTTTATATTACCTAAAGAAGCATATGAGTCTATAAAAAGGTGGTTAGTTTGTAATCACAGAAAGACTTTCCAGTTTCATTAATACAGATAAATTAGATGTTGAGAGTTTATGATATTTCTTTGTGGTGACTTAATATTTGATGTTACAGAAAGTTCAGAATATGGCTGCGAGAATGATTATGAGATATATGAATAGCACCCCAATAAAGAATATGTTAGCAAAATTGAAAGTTCCTTTGTTAAAAATCACATTGAAAGAGATGTGTTTTAAATATGTGTGAAGCAAATATAGTTGTATGTATGTGTGTATGTATGTAGCAAGTAAGTATGTAAGGATGCATGTATGAAGCAAAATAAGTTCACTATTGTAAATAAGTGTGGAATCAATAATGAAATTGGTGGATTAGTATATGCACAATTGCAACTTCAGAAAACCACTAATTTTAAAACTTCATGAAGAGGTTCATTTACTCAATCATTCAATATTGGAAGATCAGTTATTCCTTTAAATATATTGATAAATTTCAGTTTTTGTTCTTCTATCTAAAAGTTGACTTTCCTAGTGGGCAACAAAATCAGCCAGCCAGATGTGGTGAATGCAGAGTTTAACTGTCTTTTCCCAGTTACTATGGGAAAATGAATGCCTAGAAGTTGATTTTCTTTATAGTGTGCTCATGAAAAATATGCATCCTCAAATGATTCGGTGAAAGCGAGAACAGTGTAAGGAGTGTTTTATAAATTCTGAGAAAACTGTTTATTTCATTCAGTATCACTGTAAAGTCATGGTGATTTGTGTCATCATTAAAACTACAGCATTTCAATTGTTCGTTAAAACAATGAAATTACATTGTCACTGAAATATAGCCTAATATAAACATGTTTTTCTCAGAATTTATAAAAATGTCACTTATAAGGCCATAGAATTTGCTTCAGTGTTTCCAGCAGTGTGTAGGGGATTGAATCAGGCTAATGAAAAGTCTATGAAAGTTAAATTTTTCAGTATGTTATATTTTCAAATTAAGAAAATGCTTTTAAACCCTTAGATATGCGAACAGTAGATTTAATTCTTCTCTCATTAATCACCTCAGACAAAAATTAGCTGTTGCAGATAGTTTAGGCAATCAAATCAACTAGTATGGAGCCCAACACTTAAAGGTATAATTGAAAATGAAAATGGAGGTAGATATGTGATGTTGGTGGCTAAAAGTGGTGTTTTGTCTCATGATGATCCAGATTCTGCCTTTGATGCATTTGCTTTCTATACACAAAAAAGTAGAGCAGAAAATGAAAAAATAATGACTATGAGCAGAAATAAAAGTAAATTTTATTTTGAAATTTTTTATTGTAAATCTACCCAACCATGATTTATTAAATGAATTTTACGGAGAAAGGCTATTACTTCTTCTCAATATAGTCATTCTTAACTTAATTCTATATTGATTAATCAAAAAATAGTAAGTACAAACCTGTGTAAATACAGTGAAATGAGAGAAGCAAATGGGCATATTGTAAATTGTATAATACCAAGAGATCCTAATGTTCAATGTGAGATTTGTAATTAAATTCATAATGTAATTTATAAGAGAAAAAAAATATGTTAAAAAGTTTAGTTGGAATTAATACATGAGAATGTCTATATTTAATGGCCTTCATTTTTGTATTATGACAGTGTAAAAACATTTCAGCCACAAGCCAATAAAAATAATTAATTCCTCCCCTTCTGCCTTTAAGACTCTGTTAAAGAACATTTCCTCCTCTGGCCAAAGGAGTGCTGTAAGATAAGTGTGATTAACACTGAATAGAAAAAAAAAGGTGGAAAAGCTGGGAGTTCCTCCTAAGAGCAATTTCAGTAATTTTTGAAATGACATAAAGCAAGCAAAGTTAAAACCTCGATCAATGTAATTTCCTCAAAGCTATCAACTAATAAAATATACATTTTCCTCAAATATCAAAGCAAATTCTTCATTTGTTTATAACATTCAGAAGAAAATATGTGAGGATTTTCCTCCCTTCTCTCCCAAGAAACTGCCGCTACTTACTATTACAGACTCATTTCTTTGTATTAATTTTCATTTTATCACTTCCTGAAAACCTTATTTGCCATACCATCATGACAATAATCTATTTACTAAATATGACTGTTATGTATGACTATAATATAATATATTTCCTAAATATGATGTCGGTTCATGGTAATCAAGAAGAGCTATTCTAATCATAAAATTTTACTTCAAAATTCTCCATTAGTGTAAACATGGTTTACACATCCTAACAGATATCATTGAGTAGACTAGAAAAGTGACTCAAATAATGCAGAGAAGCAGATGCTTTGAGTTAAAAATGTTAAAGAAGCCTGTGATTGATATGTGTCACAAAAATGTGATTATTATATGACATTATTATTCATGGTTTTGACAGGAAACTCAAAACTTCCAGGCAACCATTAAACTATGCCTTACTGAACTGTTGGTTTTACCCTAAGAGTGAAGTTACCATACTGAAAATGGTAAATTGTAAGAAGCTAGTGAAATAAAATTTTGTTATACTATTTGTGCTTTTGTATCTAAAAAGTAACCAATAAACAAACAAACATTACACGAGTTTCAAACAAACACAGCAATGTAAGTTTTTAATATATTATTTACATTTTACATTTAAACTATACAAATTCAATGATTTACTGTGAATCGAATAATGAAACAATTTATGACTAACTAGAAATCTAAAAAAACACAATTATTAGTGTGTAATATTAAATGGGATACACTGGGGATGCTAGGAATTGTAGTGATACTAATACTGAAATGGCATATGACTTTCAAAGGGTTATGGAATGAAGATTTATTTCAATTATTTTCATCTTGAGCAAATCGAAAATGTTTGCTCTTAGAAAGGAGGTTTAATGATGTAAAATAACTAAATTCACAAAGTTATTGGAAGAATTGTTTTATAAAAATAGGTAGTACTTACTGGTGATGATAATCACATTTAATATTTCATTTCATTTTACTACTATTTATATTGGTAGCAGTGATAGGTGTGATAAAAGTGTTTATTTGACAATTCCACACAATAATTGTAATTAGTTAGTAATCAAATGTATGAGTTTTTTAAAGATAGGACTAGTTTATTTCAAATCTTGTAATAAATAACATATTACTGGCTTACACAAGTTATTTAATGAACACTTTATAACTTATATTAAAAATATAGTTTATAAAAAAGTAAAATCAATTACCTTAATGATGAAAGTTTTGCTATCATTGAATCACATACAGTGACATCACCTTTGATGGGTACAACATGATTGCGATCAATTTCCAGTCGCAATGCTCGCATAACAGCCTGACTGAGACGACTAATCTCTGCAAGTCCCTTCAGCCCAGGTCGATCTAAACAGATAATACAGTCTCATTTACAAACATATTCCTGGGGTAATTTCTCCTGTGTTAAAGTAAGAAACAAGTTAATTTTTTACATTTATACATATTACCATACATTTATATGTGGTATGATGTAATTCTCTAAACATTTAAATTTGTATGTCCCAACTGAATGTATCAAGTGAAACATTAATAAAATTGTAAAGAAATGCATACATATTTATGGCGTTGCAAATGAAATGTGTTGTCCAAATGAGAACATATTCAAAAAAAATTACATTTTTTTGCCTGGTAACAGAGCTTCTTGTGATGGCCAGTATTTTTTGTTCCAGTAGGAATTTCTGTCACTGCTATCCCATAATAAAACAGGAAAGTTTGTGAACTGGTACCATGATTGCTGGCCTAAGAGCACGGTGAGGACTTTCAAGCCTCCATAAATCAACCACTTATACTCATTATAATGAATTCATACAAGAACTAATACGAAATTAATGTATGTTTCCTTTAAATATACTGAATGGACAACTGAACTAAAGCATAAGTATTGCCATTGTGTACCAAAACAGCTTTTAGACTTTGTTTTGATGTGCTGATTTTGATGAGTCAATGATTTGGGTCATATTGTACACCAAATTGACCCATCAGTCCATGATACCATCAGTCTTTACAATAAATAAGACTCTCATCCTGTGAAAAGTAAGGAACAAAATCTCCTTTGCAATGTTGATACCATGAAAAATAAGTGCCTGAATATAATACATTTTTGTTTTAAAGCCGAGAGCCAAGTAACTGAGCATCATCTTTTGGAAGTCCAAGATCTCTCACTAAGTCATTCAGCTTCTGTTGAGAAAAAAGCTCAGTTTTGTTCTCTGAACTGTCTGATTCTAACTCACTGTTTGTTTCATAATATTCTATCACACAAGCTCCACTCAATACTGTCCAAGTCACGAGGGAACTGAGAAACTGGCAATCTAGGACCGTGCAGTACTGGACGAATAGCAGATTCAAGATTAGGGTAGTTAATCAACTTATGATTTTTGGAATTGTAACCTTGAACATCCCAAGCATAAAAGTAACAGTCATCCCCATTTTTTTTGCTTCCTCCACATCATTGGAAAAGCAAATCTAAAAGACTGTAATTCTCATTTGTACCATAAGTGATGCTTTTCTGAGCAGCCGTGACATACTTTGTGAGGAGCCCACACTTTATCTTGATCTATTCTCAAACCAAAATATGCATAATACAACTTTTAGACAAAGCTGTTATATTTCTTTGGTGCTTTTTGATTGTGTACTCAAGACATAAAACAGAAGTAGTCTGGACTGGTAACACAACAATGATGTGACATTTGTTCAAATTGCACTTTCAAACTTCAAAAAACGTTTTTAATCACTTTAACGCAACCAGATGACCCAAGTGAATTTATTCACTTCAATTGACACTACTGGACTGGGAGAATGAGCAACAAAGTGAGCCCCCAAGTTACAAATACATCCATTTTTATCTTGATTATCTTTAGAAGGGGACTAATGAGAACAGATGACAATTACATTCCTGTCTGAACAGAACCTTCATGGCCAAACCACCTACTAAGGGAGAGTATTTTTGGAACATAATAAGTGTTTAGAATGTTAGAAATAGTTTAAAAAAAAACATTGGTTACAAATGTAAATATGAGCACACGCTACATGTTTAATGGATTTCTGTACATTTCTGTACGATAATCTGTACGTAATGGAGGACGGTCGGACTTCGTTACCATTTTAAGCACACCAAAAAGCATGAAGATTAACTAAAATCATCAAATAAAATGTTTTGGTTGTGGACCTGTGTTATCAGTAATCAGGGGCAAAGAACAGCCTGATGGACTGGTTGGTCCAGGAGTTCCAGAAGTTAAATAAGCTCGAAGCAGGGTATCTCGCCTTTTGATCGAAAGCGGCTCCCCAGCTTCTACCAAGAAACAGTCAAACGGTTGGTACTTAAGCGCCAGTCGAGATGGGGATGCCCTTGCACTGTGGTATTTAGAGGGTGAAGAGTGAAGAAGAAGCTGATCCATAGTCTTTACTGCCATAATCCAACACTGAGTGGATAAACGCTCCGTATAATCGCAGGTGGCAAAGGCGATCTGAGCCTTGCCTTTCAATCTGCTATGCACCAGAAATGCGTCGTTTCATGTAGAGCCTAGTATCTGATGTTGGCACTAAAGAGATAGATATCTATTTGGTTGTTGCTGGCCGATTTTGCTGTTTGGTCAGCTCTCTTGTTCGCAGTTATTCTCATATGATCGGTGGAAGATTATATTATAGAAATTGAATATCAGCCTGTGTTCGTAACTGATTTTGAAGATTTGCTATTAGAGCATTAGATGGATAGGAAGACAATGGCTTGAAGAGCGCCGAGCAGGGAATTATCTGCTGTCATTACGATACTTCGACTCTAGTTAGTGCCTTTTGTATAACATATAATTCGGCGAAAAAGCTACTACAAAAGTTGTGTATACATGAAGTGAATACATGTGAAGACATATGGAGGATATATTGATTAGCTTAATTCAAATAGAGGGTGGCGATATCAGGAACATGCTCATAACAAAAGTATGTACCTTTCAAAAAATAGATACAAAATGTACGCTATCATTAACCATTTCCAAAAAATATCCTGCCTGGATGCCACCGCAAAATCAACAGAGATATAAATGGCAATGAGGTGCACTCGTTTTAATTCGATGTTGGGAACGTATTGGACAATTCGAAGAAAATATTGTCTTCGTAAAATTCTTTATAACATTAATTTTGTAAACTAATATATTATTCGGATTTTCTGAGCTATAGGAAATAGTTTTTCCATAGCTATAGGAAACGTGGGTAAGCGAACGACTAAGTTTTCTTTCGCACTAGCAGTTGCGGTGTTAAAATCGTGACATGCTACGGTGTCGCGTCGCGTTCTGCTGTCACCGATAGGCCAACTTCGCTTCATTGCAACGACTGTAATTTGCAAACCCACAAAATACTGACCTTAATTGCAACGAAACTACAACGAAAATTACGAGGACCACAATTATAAAATTTTGCTTTATTGTCCTCTTCCTACTTGCTGTCATTGCCGAAATCCCTTTTTATTTCTCCGAAAAGTGAAATTTTGGGTTATGATCTGAATGTAAAAGGAACTCGTTGCCCACGAGGTGCTGGTAAAGTTTGCAGCTCGGCAGTATATGGTATAATGTTTCCTTGTGAATTTTACAGGCTTCCTTAACACTCGTGATGCGAAGCCTTCTCTGTCCTGTTTGAGTCACGCGTTGTAGAGCTAATTCGATGCTATATCATTTGTATCAGCATACCCGTTTCTAAGGCAGATACTGGTTGAAGTGTACCATTTAATTGTCCCAAATCCGTCGCTCATTCAAAAGTTCTCATATTGCAGTTTATGAAGTGATTCAAAGACGTTTACCAAATCCGATATAAAATTTCCGTACTAAATGATCATGCCGGTAGGCTTGGTTCCCTGACCATGGTATTAATTTTAACTTCGTTTATGAACAGACCGTGCCGACTGATCCGATGATCCCAAAACGTTATTTCTTCCTAAAAGAATTGACATTTATCGAGGCTTTTTTGGAATTCTGCGTTGGTGAGTCGCTTCGTGCAGATTTGTCAGATGCTCCTATTCTTCCCGGACGTCATGTAGGTGTGATAAATTCCATTGTTATTCTTATGGCAATACTATCCATAAAGAAAAGCGTTTTAGAGCCTTTGCCAAATATTTTCAATTGCTTACGTGTTAGCCTAGAGTTGTAAACGAGATTGCGTGTCGGTTACTACGGCAACAATGACGCATTTTCACTTGCATGAAGTGCATGTGGTGCAAGTACGTGCAGTGACGTAGCCAACGGCTACTAGCCATTCTATTCACCACGTAAGGGCGAGAATACCTAGTCTCAGTCAGAGCTACATATAATACACTATAGATTGCAGCACAATCCAAGACGCTATGCTGACAGTTACTGTTCCTGACGCAAGATGCCTCTCACTAAATGTAATTCCCAGCAGAACGTCCAACATACCAATTTAGCTTCAAAGTTAACTAAGTTTAAACAAAAAGAAAATGTTATAATATTATTCCCGTGGTTGTCAAATTAACAACCATCTTAAATGTGGATTAGTTTAAAAAATCCATTACTAGTATATTGTGTTGTGTTCTTTATTTTTTCTTCACCATTCTCGCATTCTATCACGTAGGAATGTCATGTTCTTGTATTCGCGAGTGTCTCTCCTTGCGAGATTAGTTGTGCTGTGATTAATTTTTTTCATCGAAATTTTAATTTGAAATTTCAGACTTTTTTTCCTAAAAGTGATTTAGTTCTTAGTATTTTAGCCAATTCTGTTTTTACCCGAAACTAGAGTGCGAACATTGAGAAAAACGGTCTGTTGTAGAAGATATTATTGAACGGTTAGCATCTTTGAAGGATAGAGGATTGAGAAAATCTTAAAAAATTAAGTGAGTCTTAATCTTCTTTGTTTTTATTAGCTTTTATAATGTTCATGGTATGCACTTTTAAAAGGTGAAAGGTTCACCTATAGTGACCAAAATGTGAAATGAATATCATTCTTAATAAATGTAATATAAAAATGGAACGGTGGACTAGACTCGAAAAGTGAAGAAGAGCATTTAAGAATGCAAGTGTAGGAGGGGGTCGTGTTGAAGCACTTTACCCTGCCAACGCCGTTTCCTCACTACTTCCTATCTCTTGCTTACTGGAAGACCTACCCTCAGTCCTTTACTAACATTAGTGGAATTCAGAATAAATTACAGCAAGGAGCGTTGTTGACGTAATCCGCTATCCAGAAATGCTCGCTTCCGTGTATTTTGCTTTGTCGAACGATTTAGATTTGATACAATAGTCCTGTGGATCAAATAATCACCCCCCCCCTCCTGCCGCATCTTGTGAAACGAGGGCTCAAGAAAGCGCGCGTGGATAATAGGCGTCCCCTGCAGAGCGCGGGGGTGCGAGGAGGCGGCTAACGGCACCTTCTCCCCTTCGCCCCTCGGTGGGCGCTGCGCCCCACACCTTGCGTAAGCGGCGGCGGCGGCTGGCACAGTGGGCGCTACACAAGACATCGAATGCGGCAGGATTCCTGTTCGGCCACAGCGAGTGTCATTATAATGTGAAGAGGGTCATGGCCCTCCCCGTAAAAGGCCTAGAATTTTCGATTGTTACCTTCTTTTTTGGGGGGGCAAAATTGATTTAAGTATTTATGTCAAAGGTATGCAATTATTTAGAAAATAATTTTTAGTATCATATACGTACACAAAAATAATATACAATATAATAACATATGTTTATTATTTAACAAAATCTCATGGCGCCCTTCAAAATGATCAGCTGGATCCACCTCTGTTGGGGTAGTTTTTCACCCTGAACACGAACAGCTTATGGAAGAAAACCTAGTTTTTTATGTTATTACACCATCGAAGAACCTTATACACTATTCTTGTTCGTCATTGTGTGTACACAACGATGTATTTTAGTCTAGGTAAGTCTGGATGTATGCATGCTAAAAATAATTAGAAACAATATAAAATCACCCCAACTTCTGGCAATAATTTTTGTTAATGTTTCTCAAAGCAATACTACAATATCATCATTTCTATTTACCTCTCTCAACAGCAGTGACGGCTGGTGACTTCAGGAGTGAGTGATTCACAAAAAAATGTGATAGGGTTCTGACAGCTATAATTGATGAAAACGAAGTAGGTCGCGATCATAGTTAGCATTATTGCAATGATGGTCACAATAAATGAAGTTGTTTCTAAGTCATGATGGATATGTCAGAGTTGCAATACAGAAAGAGTTGTGCAAAATGTTTTTAAAATTCGACGTTTTCCTGCGCGCGCTACTTTTCTCTTCTTACATACGCAAGGGCGAGAAAGTAAAAAGTAATTTAGTAGGTACAACACATTTCCACGAACGTATTTTAGACACAAAATAGAATATTATTAGTACATTATGTGACATGTTTATAATGTTATGCATACGTATATGTTTTGAAAACGAGCGACGTTAGGAGCGATTTTTCAAATTTGTTCCAATGCAATAAAGCAACATAAACAAATTGCGTGCGCTGTGTTTATTATATAACAGTATTATAAAGTTATAAAACTACCAGAATTCATTTTAGAAACAATTTAAAAAGCGGTTTTACAGTTGGCAACATAAGATATCCATGTTATGGCGTCCTACAGGGCGGAGGGCAGTCGGTCGCTGAGAACGGGGCGGGGAAGACGGGCGAGAATTACAAGGGGGATGTCGGGCGCGGAGGAGGGACTGTGCCATAAAACGGCAATTTATGAACGATGTCTTCCATCGAGAAAGGTTGTTTTAATGCTGGTATACCAAAGAACTTCTCAAAATAAAACCAAACCTGAACCAGTGTTTTACAAATCATTTCTCAAAATATGGTTTAACTTCCATTTGAAATTACGCTTGAATCCTAGAACACTCGCGGCGTTTCCCTTCCAGAGGAAACAAGGAAAAAGCCAAACGCCAAGGGCCGGCATCAATGGAAAACCATGTGACAGAAAACAGCTACTTCTTTAAATATTAAGATATGAACATATTTAATACCGTCTTCTATTAGATGAACGATTTCATTAAAAAAAATTGAAGTTGACCCTTCTCAATAAAAATAGGGCAAAGACAAAATATGCTGAATATAGAGAGCTATGAATCATTGATTGGTATCTTTTACAGTTCACCAGATAAAGTCTTTGAAAGGAAGGTTTCGAGAAAATATTTATTTACTGCATCATAAATGAGAAATGCTGATTCTATTTATATTTCTATATTATTATTTCTGTATTATGGGGTTTCTTTTGACTGTTTCATTTTTTATGGTAGACATTTCTTTTTAAAATTGAGCAAATACATATTCACTCATTCAATGGAACAATGACAAATCTTAGAACATAGAATTGAATAAAGAACTGCTGCATTATTGTTATCCTCGAAAGACACAATCATGTAAAATTTCGACAGCCCCCCCCCAAAAAAAAAATTCACTGCCCTAAAGCAGATTATAATAAAATGAATTGACTGAAGTCAATGTTTCTGCAGATATAATAAACATTTATATTAGTTGCCTAATTTAGCAGGTGCGTTGGTTTGTTGAGGCTATTAATTCAAACCTCTTGGTTGCTTCACGAAATCTCATATTTAAATTACTTTTCAGAGATTTAAGATCGAAGCAGTGGCTCAAAGAGAAAATAAATTTGTATTGTTGTGTTGGAAAGTATTTTCACTACAAATACAATACACCTGTTACAAAGTGAGTTTTTTATACAAATTTAAACAAATTAGATACTTCCTATTTTAAATGCATATATTTTTGATATTGCTCTACTCTGAATACAGATTGTGGTATTACTAATAACAAATCCCAATGTAAATAATAATAATGAACTTTCTCCTACTCTCCATCTTCTCACACAGTTCAATGTCCCTTTTTAAGAATTATATTTTAAAATAAAATAATTCATACCAGCTTGCAGCAGCACACAGGCAGAGTAGAGGGCCAGTTCTGTTTCAGTGAGCTTTAATTCAGCTACGCTCTTTGCAAATTCAAAGACACATCTTACAAGATTCATTTCTGCTGACTCAGTAGTGAAGAAAGCCTCCTGAGGAAGCAGAGTGTCTGAGTAAAGCACACAATTTTGAGTGAGATCGAAGTATCGGCTCATTCGCAGTACAGCCAATTCAAAACTCCCTGTAAAAGAAATAAAAAAAGAAAAAATATTAAGAAATTCTAATTATTGGAGTGTACCTATTCTCATTATAAACTAAGGTGTTAATAATTACTGTGAAAATACTCCTTGTATTACTCATTTCAACATGAAGTTCTGGAAATAATATTGTAAATATACTCACCAGCTTTTAGAAGAACAATCTGGTCATCTTGGGTTAATTTCATGAAGCCAGGCACCATTTTAGCAAATTCAATGATTTGTTGGATGACTGTTGTTAGCTTCTGAGCACACTCTAACCATAATTCTTCATGAGCCTACAACAAAATATTTTAAGATGATTTTAAATCTCTCATAAAATATTCATATCATTTCATAAAATATATTTTTTACTGTTTACTCAGATAAAGTAAATTTTAATAGTATTCCTAAATCAAATTGTGTTATTGTAGGTCCTTTGCTTAAACAAGCTTTTTAATTTTTAATGGTTCAATATGAATCCTTTTTTGGTAAAATGAAGACTGTTAAATCTCAGTAGTTTATCAATAATTGAATTCATTCATTATAATATCAACTGGCTGCAATTTCTCCTTCAAAGAATATCGTTTCTTCTCTTCTTATTATGCATCAGATGATATAAACATCAAGAAACTCCATACATACCATAACATTGTATGAAGGTTTGTATGCACATTTAACAAGTTCACCTATATTAGATTTCATACTGCATGACAGTATTTCATTAATACAAAGAATATCATAAAAATTAATTAGTCTTTGAACATAAAAATGGAATAAAGACATAAAAACGATTCTTTTGAATGGAATAAATGTGTTTTATATTTTATCAGGCTCTTACCTACGTGGTAAATTATTTTTGATTCTTTAAGGGCCAGGTACTAATATTTTCATTTGTTATCTTTCTAATTTGTTTAAGTTTACCTATTTAACATTGTCATTGGAATAATCTAATTATGGGATAAAAAAAACCAATGGTGCAAGAACAATGCACAGCAAGTCTCATGGAAATAAATAGATAGAAAATTTATAAACTACTACAATTATAAAATGTTTTAATGTTCCATTGAACTTAGTAGTATTAACATGTTCAAATTAAAAATAAAAACACTGCAGCTTACATAAAAAAAGGAGAATTGAGATAACCTATAAGTAATACCAATATTTTATATTGTGATAATTTGTAAAATAACAATCAATATTAAATAATTTTACATAATTCTGAAGAATATATTAAAGAGTATAATAATAATGAAGATAATCCAGTTACGTATATCATTATAACATATGTGAAAATTTAATGAATGCACTGCTATGAAGATCTTCTAAAATTAAAATGATAATAGTATAATGGTACACGCTTACTGACAATGCAGCTAAGATCACATTTTCTCTGCATTGTAAATCTAACAGATCATTATCATCACCACCATCCCTATCTCCATTGCCATTGATTATACCACCAACAACAAATATGAATTAACCTTAGCAGCCAATTTCAAACAAGCAGTTTCACATGAAACATCGGGGTCATCTCTTCATATTGTTTGGAGCAACCCACATTTTTTTTTACTTTCAGAGTGGTGTCTCAGCAGTCCCAGCGACGGAAATCTAGTCATATTCATTTAGATAAATAATTCTTTCCGTTTGTTGATTTTTTAACAACCTTGTGGCAGCACACTTTAATTTCTATAAATTACAAATGTAGATTTTTGTTCATGAATATTACATAATTTAGAATTATTTTTAATAATAATAGTAATAATAATAATAATAATAATAATAATAATAATAATAATAATAATAATAATTGCCGATCACATGGCCGAGATCTCTAAGGCAGTTGTGCCGTAGTGGTCTCGGACCAGCAAATCGGCCGAGTCTCGATCGATTTCCACTCTAGTCTGTGGCTATGTTAAAACGTAGTTAGAAATGGAGATATGTGGGATATATTTGACTATTTTAAAAAAATCTATTATTTGCTTTCCGTTGACTGGAAGAACAGCTGAAACAAGACATGAACTTTCTTCAAAGGCAAATCTGGACGTGCCTTCCTTTTTGCCAACAGAAATGAGTATTTGATAAGCCTATCAATATATACTCACGTGCCACGAGGTAACCAATATTTTCTCTATCATACATGAGCTGCTTTACTTGGAAAGAGCCTCACCAGGCTCAAAATGAGGTCTACCAGGTCGAGCAATGGGCTTGGTTGTCTTCTTAAAATAGTTGGACCATCAGGTTTCGAAGTCAATGATATTCTCAGTGTCTATTACTGCTGTCATGAAGCATTTAGACGTTTCCTAGCTGATAATACGAGTTCTTCTGTGTGAGGATCAGAAACTAGTCCTGAACTTCTTTCTCTTTTCCAGACAGAATTCTTAATTAGCAATAGAATTCATATTTTAAGCTGGACAAGGTTCATTTTTACACTGATTTATAGCGTGAATAATAACAAAGAAAACGTATATCTTAACTCTTTTTTACGAAAAAAGTGGACTTATTTCCATTTTAAAATCACCGATTCAGTAACAACAACCTAAATCCACTCCTAATGATGTTAAGTGTCTGTATACTCCAGGTAGCTTCCTTAGGAGCTTACTAGTAACTCTGATCTAGTAACTTCAATACTTTGCGCAAAATATGGATTATCCCCAATAATCCGCTGTTTGGCACTTCCCAGGCTTTTGAACAACGTGAGAGTTTGGACAAGTTCCGATAAAAATTTCGCGGAACAAATTCCAAAGTTCAGACGCTCATTGGTACTCTCTGTGTTTTTACACCTCGCATTCGGCTGATTTCTATTTTCAAACTTTTATTTATGTCGTTTTTCTGCTTCTACGATATTTTGATCGCACGGACAGCAACATCTACAGTATACAGAATATTTTTCGTAAAATGCCGAATACCAATACCCGGTTTGTTTGCCGCTATCGTACCATTAGTATACCGATTAATTAATGATTCCGGACGCGTCAACAGCAAAGATCATTAATCCCGTAAGTGTAGTGTTTGTATCGTGGGAGATGACGGTGATCTTCCCCTGCTGGAGAGACGTATGGAGAGACTAATCGGGAGTTTACGAGTTGGTCGCGACTGGAATGGTGTCCGCTGGGGGAGATACGTATAGGGAAAATCTCGCAAGCCGGCTTATAGGTTGGAACCGTATCTCACGTTCTAGTAGGGAAGGAACTCCACCACATATCAGGATATGAAATGCACTTCACTTACGGATCCGGAGACTTCAGTACTTGACGAGTCCGTAAACAATAAACATTTTCTCACTCACCATAGAATTTACAGATTACAGCTATTACAAATCTAATTAACTTACTATTTATCTAATTATAATGCGCGCACGTTTTCTTGAGTTCTCATCTTGCTGGGTGCAAGAGAACAGGGGGTTGGTATTTTGATTACAATATCATTGTATTAAATCTGTAGATACGATGTAAATAGTTTCTATTTATAGGAACGAATTCCTCTTTTCAAATGCGGTCAGCTACACTCGTTACTATCTCTCACTCACATTTCAACTAATGTTGGTGGGGATAGAGATTCCGAAACTCAAGAAAACATGCTGTTTAATACTAGTACTTTTCGCCTATTTTTTATATTGTTTTAAAAGAGGAACAATCTCGAAAGTTTTTGACACGTAAGGGTACCCTCCAAAAATGAAACAGAAGGTCCAAAAAGTCTCATTATCTAGATTACGGGATACGAAAAATAACTCGTACTCAGAACGGATCGGTTTCCCAACAAGGTGGCAGTGAAAAATGTGTTGCGTGTTGCGTGAATGCCTTGTGTCCCTTAGCATAATGTGCGACGTGTCATTTTTTCGTCATAAACCTGCTTGAAGGTGATAATTTCCTAGCCAGCAGTAGCACACTTATGGGATTTTGTGCCGATATTTTGTTATAAATAATACAAAACAACTTTCTTATTCTACATAGAGAGGATGTAACTACAGGCGTAAACATGCATTAAATTATCTACACACTTATGTTTAAGCTCATCAACATATTTATTGTTATTGTTATTACGATTTAAGAGAATTTTGTTAAGATATTTCTGGTCAATTGTCACGATTTAAATGAAAATATCTCAAAAACGACTCACATTTTTGAAATATTTGTTCTTGAACCATTATTTATTTAAAGATCTAATTTTAAATGTATTATATTATAATATTTTTACATTATTAATATTAATTATATTATTATTAGTAATTGTTATATTATTAATAATTACTATATTATTATTATTAATAATAAAATTAGTATCGATATTATTTAATTTTCCGTTGACGTTATTATAACTGACACATGTTCACAAGAACAAAATTTCGAGAGCTATATTTGAAAAGTTTGATGGGCCTGACCAGATTCTTGTAGTAGAGCTGCTTGGACAGGTCTTGTGGCTTCCGGAACATTTCTTGGATGTGGTCCAGAGTGTAGAGGCAGGTGCGAGCATGGGCATCCGCAATTGTTTTCGCCAAAAGTTCCGAGATCTGAGCTGGGTCTGAAAAATAAATTAAACAATCATTTACATTTAAATAAATATTTCATCTGCGAGCGTTAGAGAATTAGAACTGTGAAACTACCAACCAAAAAATAATACATTCCAACTCACAACATGCAGTGCATCCTAACATTTTCGTAGATTAATTTAATGAAAAAGAAGAGAAAATAGTATTAGGGAAATTATATTAATGGTATTATTTTTAAGGAAACCATTCATGTTATTAACATGAATACAAAAGATAAAGAAGCCCATTATTACAAAATGAAACTAATGGTGCTACAACAGAACATACATTCATATTATTTATAACGTTTATGTTACGGTAATATAATATTGCATTTCATATCCGTCGAATAGTTGAAAACATTTGTTTAAATCTCTTTTCGCCAAACAAAACGCAAGAGATTCGAGAAAATACAGATTTTTAATTTTTGAAAATCCAAGAACTTGATGTTTTGATTTGATTTATTTTCATCAAAGAACAGTACAACCTGTATGTGTCATATATGAGAGAAGTACAATCTGCGCACGTTTTCTTGACTTCCAGAATCTCTTTCCCACACTTCATACATTGTTGAACGATGAATAAAAGTAAAAAAAGTGAGGTTAGCAACATTTGAAAACTAGAAATTTTCGCTCCCGTGTTATATAAAACCTTTGCCTCGGTAAACCAACTAGAGATTTTATTTTTTAGTATGCTAATAAACTAGTAACCCATACTCCCGGCTCTACTCCTGCCACATCTAGCGCACAGAGAGCTCAACTTAACCTGCGCATAGTAAAGCTACATTTCTGTCAAAACATTTCAACATTCGCTCAATGGATCAGAGAAACTGGGCGAATACCTGATCGAGATGGGGGTCATTGACCCGAAGCTGAAGTACATTACTTATTAAAGGCACATTAAGTCTTTTAGAATTAAAAGGCACAGATGATGAGTAATGAATTAAATATCATTCTTATATTTATTTTGATGGTCAGTATAGTCTCTAGTTGTATAAAAACTGTTATGCAATAAAAAATATTTAACATTGAACTTAAACTTGTGTATTGATTTTAATTGTTTAATGTTTTTGATAATGGGTTGCAAAGTAACGTATGTGGATTTCTTGTAGTGAGCTGTTGTTACTGACACCTGATAAATGCTATTTTTACGACGCGTGTTGTAATTGTAAATATAATTATTACATGAAAATATGTTTCCACTTTTTCCAAGTTTTACAAAACTACGGATTCGTAGTAGGCAAGGCAGTAGTAAGATTTCCAGCTCAATGAAGAATGTCTTGCAGGAATCCTTTGGATGGCATTCGTACATTTTTTTACTGTTATCTACTGCTACTGCCAACTACTGTTGAATATATAGTTATTTCTGAGCTTTAATGAAAATTTGGAATGATATTCACGTTTAGTACAAAAAACAAACAAGTATTGTGTCAACAAGAAACGTCAGCTCAAAATAACGAACTATACGGAATAACAGATATTTCAGAAATTTACCTATGTATATCTACTGTAGTTATAAAAAAGTGTATTTGTGCCCTCACATTGTATTTTTATTCAAACCTCTATATAAGGCCACCTCTTTGTAAGGAAAGAAAAGTTGGGTTCCGCTGTTTATCCCCTTCTAGCGTTCATTTCCTTGCCGCCTGGTGGCGCAGGGACTCCGGGCTCTTGCTCCTAAGTACGCGTAACACCAAAGTAGTGAGCGTGACTACCCCGTAAGGCCTGGGCTCCACATGTGACGCGGTCGGGCCTTTCCGCATAGCGGCGACATGCAGCCTGAGCTCTACAATAACCTCGCGACCTGGCTGGCTGCGCCCGCGAGCCACCTGCGGCAGCCGGCGAGGGGCGGGTCTCATCCCGGCGTGGCAGGGGAAGCGCGAGGAGGGCGAGGGGGCGGACTGACCCGGGAGCCCCGGAGAACGCGAGCCGGGGTGATGAGGAGCGACCTAATACGAGTGTACGATGCTACGGAATACAGGACACTATCGTCTACCAGTTACTTAATAAGAGCTATGTATGCACATTCCCAAAAAATTGAATAAAAACCTCGTACATCGAAATAAAAAAAAAACATAAAACATGGTTATAGTTTCAGATATAAAAAATAGTTTAATACGATTTCTTTTGTTCTCTATTTTTTATTCGTTGTAAAATGGAATAACGCACGAACTGCCATTTCCAGAAATCAATTCCAACATTCGCGACAACGGACAGAAATAATAGTTGTAGATACATGCAAATTGCAACACAACTTCGAAGAGAACTGTACAGGCAATAAAGATCAACTACTGCTGGCGATCATTAAAGGGGCCCTGAAGTACTGTCACCCCGAGTTAAATAAGAATACGCATTGTATAAAAGATTAATGATACTAAAAATTTCGAAAAACAGCACTTGCTTTCTCGCATTATTTTTAACATTCTCAATTTTGAAAAATTCAGATCTGTATCATTTTTAAAAGCCTGTTTGCTATATTTAAGATAAAAATAAAGAAAAATTATGGAGCAGTTTTTGAGAACTTTTTTATACATTGTTTTAACTTGAAGCAAAAGTTACCCGAAAACGCCTGGCTTTTTCGAAAAATTGAACACGACTTTTTTAACGATCTGATTTTTTAAAACACGTTTCATTTAAGACAAAAATCTCATCTTAAGTATTGAAATTTTGAAATGTGTTTTATAGCAGTTTTCGAAAATACGAATACAGATAATGGCACCAGCACCAGTTTTTTAACATCCTTTGATAAATACGTGGAGAAAACTTAAAGAAAAAAATTGAGCCTTTTTCGAGAAGAATAATTGTTTAAAAATGGCCACGCAAAATTGCTCGATAATTACGATTTTCGAAAAAGGCTCAATGTTTTATCTTAGGAGCTTGCGTTGACACTTGACGGAGAGACGGTCAGACAGATGTTTTGCCATCCGTCGTGTTTTCGGTATCAAGGATCAACAAAATATGGATTCTGACTACACAATTTTCTATATGCCACATTAAATAGCATACACTTCCCACTTGAAGGCGTAATAACTGGGTAATTCCTAGGCATTTTAGGATCCAATGGGTTCCCAATACTTCCCCACAAGACATTAAAGTTTCTCTCCTGCATTTACTACCAGCAATGCTAAATTGTTCCATCGTAATTTACAAATTGTGTGTAAAGTTTGATAGAGCTTCTGAGAGCAATTAACGAGATAGTCCGTAGATCGCATCGAGTCGTGATCCCCAGTGTCTTGAGGGCACTGGCTCTGAATCTTGGCATAGCCTGAGAGGTTCCAACCGCCACTGGCAGGATTCTGGCGTTGGGTACTCCATGAAATTGGGCTGCTAGGGGGATGACTGGTTGGTATTTTACCACCTTTTTCTCCCCTGCTTTCAGAAGGCTAGACCCATCCTCGTGGCGGACAGTCACATCGACCACGTGGACCCCTTCCCGGCTATTTATTACCATGTCAGGTTTGAGAGAAGAAGTAAGTTTCTACGTATAGAAAGATGATTTAACTACTTTTCCGTCACCAGCGTCTGGAAATGAGCTATTTTCTATAGGAAAAATTTGATTTCCGGTGCACGATTGCAATACTTTTTCTTACGAAGTAAAGCGAGAAAGTAAAAAAGTAAGACACATAAAACAAGTATGCATATTTTTCTCACTATTGAATTATTATTATTATTATTATTATTATTATTATTATTATTATTTTGAGAAAACTTAAGGTATTTGCACCCCTTTGATTGTCAACGGTCCACCTATCGGCTATATTTGTATTATCGAGACTTTCAAACCCAACTAGTCTCCGACATACTAACCGAAATATTCTGCGTAGCCCTCCTGCCATTTCATCTATTCTGTCGTAGAGATTTTCTGAATTTTCTGTCCGAAGACAGGTACGCATTCTCAATTTCCTTTGCCAAGATTCGCCAGCTATTTATTCTTTCGGCACGTTTCTGAACATCATGTTCCTTCATCGGCAATACGTTTCTGCAGTAGTATGCCATCACATTTACTATGATTACAACATTTACTAAGACGATCGATTTGACTTCTAAATAAAGCAGGTCCTTGTTTTTTGTTTCAGCTGCTTTCTTAGTAAGCAAATCGAAGTCTGCGTGGGCGCTTCTGATCTTTTAAAATTCTGTTTCTATCATAAGAGATAATGGAGAGAAGCAGCAGGAGTATTTTTGGGGACCGCCGAATACCAATCTGCCTTAAAAGGAAGGTGAGGAAAAAAGGAAGGAAAACTGTAGTGAGCCCTGCCATATTGTACGGAGCAGAATGTTGTACAACGAAGAAAAAGCAAGAACAGAAGTTGCACGTAGCGGAGATAAAGATGCCGCGGTGGATTTGTAGAGTAGCGAGAAAGGACAAAATCAGGAATGAAGTAATCGGAGGTGCCGTGAAGGTGAGGTAGAGAGTAGAATATCTTCAAGAAAGGCGACTTCAGTGGTTTGGGCATGTTATGAGAGACTGGTAGAGTACGTGGCCCACCGGGTGGAATCATTAGATAATGGGACCCGAGCACGGAACCGCCCATAGAAGAAATGGAAAGATTGTGTTAGGGAAGATGTGTGTCAGTGGATATGGCACAGAATGGAAACAGCTGGAGAGTAACGACCCGAAAAGCCGAGCCCAGCCAACTGGGATAAGGTGTAGAAGAAGAACAAGCAGCAGTAGCAGGAGGAGCAGCAGAAGAAGAAGAAGAAGAAGAAGAAGAAGAAGAAGAAAAAGAAGAAGAAAAAGAAGAAGAATTTTCTAAGCCTTTACGGCATTGAACACAGAGTAATCCCTTTTTATATGTAGTCAGTCATCGTGTTGGTCATGTCATTGCCTTTTATCCCTATTGCCCAGGGGCTCGGTGCCGCCATTCATATCCGGTGTTCCCAGACAGTCACCCATCCAAGGATCCGCGCTGTCACGACCTGCATGACTTCGCGGAGCGTGGTTAAGCAGTTCGGATGCCAGTCCCGTCTTAACCGATTATTTAATTTTGACCCAAACGCGCAATTGGCGTTCCAGGATGTGTTACACGCCATACAATCGGCATGTAACTCGCCCGTTTTTTACACACACACACAAGGCTATCATCTATTGGCGGATATGAATTTGAGAATTGGGATTGATAGTGATTATTACTTCGTCAGAGTCGCTTTTCGAATAATAATACTGGAAAAATGAATTCCTATGGAAATGTAGGTAAAAAACAGAAAATTAATTTATTGACTATTTGCTGCAGGAATTGTAGGACGCGGCTTACAACGACAAATATAATTCATTTTGTTTACCAATCCGTCATTTCACCTTAATACGCGCTGTTTTCTTAAAAAACGAAATTAATTATTTTACGAAAAACAATGTTGAGAAGAATTATAACATGCGTCATAAGAACTATACTTCTTTCATTTATTTGTCAAACGTCAAAAAAGTTAAAATCTCTGTGACGTAATATGGGGAAAAAGTGCAATCTGTGCACGTTTTCTTGAGCCCTGGGATCCCTGTACCAACTCATATACTGTATTAAGTTGAATTATGATTACAGCGAGCGACTAGCGTTGTTGGCAAGAATTGGTAAGAAAATATTCGCTCCCGTGCAATAAAAACTATTCACAATGGCAAATGAGCCACAGATTTCAGCTACTGTTCCTTTTCGCGCTCAATGTAAAGAAACGGAATCTTCTATGTCTGTATCTGATCCCAACCAGAGAAATTGTTTTAAGCAAAGCTGATATGTTTTCTAATGAGTGCAAGATTCATCACTCATCCTCTCATCATCCAAGATTTGTGGCATGCAGCGAGTTTTTTTCTCTTTCAGAAAATGTACAATTATCCAGATTCTAGTTCCATTTTCGTGTGACTTTAGATTCATCAGTCCAATTATTACACCCCTAAAACAGACCTCAGCGCATTGCCGGAAGAATGAAAGAAAAACCTGCACTCAATCGATAAGCAGCTCGAGATTTCTGCTGAAACTTTTCAGCCGTGGCAGTAGACATAACTTGTCACTCGCGCGGCAGGGGGGACCTCACCGGCAGCATGACGTCACAAGCTTCCCCAGAGGTCACCGTAACTCGACAACGGAACGACGGATCAAGTTGTGACAAAGACAGTCGATTACGACTCGCTTCAAGCTGGAAGATTACGAAAATTTTTGTGCTTCGATCCTCTTGAAGGATGGGAATATTTATTTACGGAATTCAGATATTTGTAATTACATTGCACGTCATAGGAATCATATTCTTCAGACATGCTTCATATTCTTCAGACATTTATCAGCTCACTTCAAGAAATCCACTGAAAAAAAACATGAAAGCTACTTTACAACTGATTGCCAGATTACATTAAACAAAATCCATACACAAGTTCACTTGTCGAGTAAAATGCTTTGTGCTGCGTAACAACTAGAGACTATACTGACAGGGCAGACCGAGCGATCGCAGGGGGCCCCGCAAGGAAGGAGCCCGTTGGTGGGACTAATGGGAAAAGAGTAAACATTGAAAAAGAAATTAGAACCCGAGAAAATTGTTATCGTAATTTTGTAAGTCGCGGTTCAGTTGTCTGATACTTTATAAAATTTTCAATTACTTCTTACCTACAATAGTTAATTAGTGTGATTACTTATATGGTAGGACCCTACGAAATGAAAAATGTCCGACAATACTGAAAATTTTACAAAACAATGGTGTCATTGAAAGTTATTGAAGCCTTAAAATTTCCTCCTCTTGACATTCAAGATATTTTAACACACAGTTTTGCAAATACGGTGCTGAAACACTCATTTTAAACAGAAAGAGAGATATGGAAGAAACACAAAAGAAAGAAAGAAAGAAAAATTATCCCGAAAATTTTAGGCCCGAAACACTGAGGAAGGAATTCACAGCTACGAGCAAATAAAGTACAAGTACAAAAGTACTCAGACATATATTCTGATATCAAAAAACGTAGGATAAAATTGTATGGCCATATTAAAAGAATGGAACCAACCAAACTGACAAGACAAGTAGTAAAATTCCATGAAAACCGAAGTAAATCAAAAATTAAAACAATAAAATGGATTGCTGCAATGAAAGAAGTCGGGATAGCACAACAAGAAATCCACGATAGAATGGTTTTTGGACAAGAAATTTGTGACTGGAGGGTTGGCCAAGTGGAAAAAACAAAAAAAAAACATAACATGGAATCTCTTGGTCTCTTGAAAGATAAAGAAAACCCTCTGGGATAATAGAGGAGATACGGGCACAAAGGAAGATTAGGAAGCGCTGAAAGGATTCTGTGTTGTACTTCGCTTGGTCCGATAGGGCCTACACGTGAATTTATATATATATAT
>BOPP01000111.1:1358413-1453109 GCA_017312745.1 Gryllus bimaculatus | reverse complement strand
CTGGCGCTACACACACTTTAGGTGGCAGCTCCATCGAATCACGGAAGTGCAATATCCCAAATTCCGCACACTAAACGTAAGCAATTCAGGTTAAATATGAAAACTTAATTTAATAAAAGTATATATTGAAACATTATTTACATAATTTTATGCGCAGTGTCCGCGTCACGTATATTCACCTCTCATGCACGTGTTTCTGACTTCAATTTCTAGTGGCCACTCCAGTGTTCGTATTAGTTATGCATTCAGACAATTGGCGGAAGTATACAAAACAAAAATAACTTGGTTTCGAAAATACAGTGATCGCACTTTGCAACAAAAACTACTATCGCGACGCGTTTTACATAAATAAAACTATTTCATTTCGAAAATTTCACGATCATGGTGTATATTGCAATAATGAACGTCTTTCACCCACACTCGTAATCACAAAGCTCGCAGACTGTCTGCTACCGGGAAGATGCACACACCGTGAGAGACAGAAAGGGACTTCCTTTCTGAACGGCCAGATCTATACAAAGGACTCGTTAAATGTTCATTTTTAATTATTAAAAAATGAAAATAAATTCCCCAAACATAAATAATGCATTCAATAACACGCGAAATTCGTAAAATTAAGTTGCAGCTAGTATCAGACGAAGACAGAAAACTGGCGTTCCCCTCAAGTGCCGCGTCGTGCTCGCCGAGTAGACCCACTAGCCAGTAGTTGTCGCACAGAAGGCCCTAAGTTCCATCATAGAGCCAAAGAGTAAATTCAGTAATAGATCAAAGAGCGTGACATGGTGTAATACCTGGGAGAGCACCAGGAGTCGAAAAGAGCGCTAGTTCGGTACTCTTTCGTTTTCATCAATATTGCTGTAATAGCGTGAAGATTGAATGCTATTAAAAGTCAAATGTATATTCCTAACATATTAGCTTAATAAAACGTCCGTAGTATATACTTCTCCATTATATCGTACATCACATACATATTTTAATTTATTTTCTCCAAAAATAAATCAAATCGAATTAAATAGATCCTTTTCTGATACTTTAAATACTTACTTACTTAATTTAAATACTTTCGTGTAAATGCTATTATTGTAAAACTTTTGCTTAACTGTCACAAAAATCGTGATAAATACAAACGGTTGCCTTTTTAAAATTCACAGCAAAATTTCCTACGAAGGGCAGTCAACAAGGTTTTTGCTGCAGACGAGTTTTATTTTGAAGACCAGTGTATTTTTAGAACTAACGAGTTATAATGTATGTTTACATTATGACAATTAATAACACATTTTGGACGATGCTTTCTCTATACTAGTACAAATGTTTAAAATTATTTCACATGAATTTTCTCGAAAACTCAAAAGTTTTCTGTGAAAAACTCAAAATTACGCATTTTTAGGAACGTTTAAGTTTTTTTTGAAACGTGGTTGCAAATTTTAAAATGAAAATGTGCATGTAGGATCGGGTTTTACTCTTTTATAATATTTTTGAATTAATTTTTCAATTCTATTAGGGGACCGAAAAATTGAGAAAATGTGAAGAAAAAATATTTAGGCGCCGATAGGTAGCAGCTGGTAAGATCGTTAGATACTACCGAAAAACTAACTCAGACTAAAGAGATTAGGAAACTAAGTAGGACTAGTATGAGAAATTCAATAGTCTCTTTTTATTTCTCTAAAAGCTAAAAATGAATCATCAAAATTTGATTAACTTCCATTCAAATGAATTGCCTCCTTATTGGACAGTAGACAGGAAATAAGCGGCCCCAAGAACACACTTCAGCCCAAATTCAAATCGATGTTTCCATTTCTGCAGAAACAAGTTAAACGATACCCACCATATTAAAAGTTTTAAAAAGACAACCGTGGAGGAAGCTATATTTTTTGTTTCACTACGATCGTAGACAGTTAATAATTGTCAAGAAACGGTATTTTAAAAATCCGTATTTTAAAATTGCAGTTTGCAGGTAAAAAAGCTTACATTCTGTATTAGAATGGTGGAAACTATCCACAAAAAAAAATCAGGGGAATCCTGGTAGGAAGTCCACATTCTTTCCTCTCAGACCAAACGGCAGTAAAAGACACGAAAGGTCCATTTCCCACATTTGTAATACGAATATGCGGTAATATCATTAGGGCGGGTATTTTCTTTACAACTCTTCAAACCATTTTTCACCCTTCTCCCAAGGGTTTTGCAAGAACATTAGTTGTTTATTACTTTGTGATTGTTTATAAGTCAATTAATTATGTCCTTATAAAGGAGTAACTAGAGGGGGCACTATAGAAAGATTTCCATACTTTCAACCTTTTATATAACTCGTACGTATGTATTAATATTCGTCTCAGTAATTCGATCTCAACGTGTTCTCAAAATTCTGTACTAAATTGTATGGTCTTACTCTCATTACGAAGTTCCTTACTCGGATGGACGGAAGGAGCAGCATCATCTCTCAACTGGTGTGTGGGTTGCAGCGATGGATGGTGGTGTGTCAGCCTTTGCTGCTGTTGCTGCTGGTTGCCTGTAGTACTATTAGGTGAAGGGGTGGCCCCCAAGAACGTGGTACTGTCCACAAAACAGCCCGCCACCATGCCTCCACCGTCAACGCTAGTACCAGATGTTGGCGCTGCCACACCTGCGGCTGCAGATGCTGCTTCTTGTTTCACCGCAACAAGCCCTCCACCAGAAGAATTGGTGGTCCTCAGTGTGGGAGGCTGGGGTCCTCCGAGTAGATTTAAATTCTTGCTGTTACCACCACCTAAGAGGTTACAAATTACCTTCACCTCACATGCATTATAAGTGATTTGCAATTAATGCCTATTGGGTTATTGTCAGAATAAAAGAAGTTGAATCCAACTATTTGTGCTATACCAAACAAATACAACTGTTCAGAAATACATTTTTTAGCACTCATGCATGGAAACCACTAGTTCTGTTTATTGTTTATCCATTGGAGAGATGCACTATGTGGTACACGTACAGTTATATATGATATTCAAAATGAAATACTAGGGCGAATAGAATAAGCACAGCCGCCGTTCGGATGTTGTTAATGATCACAAGAGTATTTCTTGTGAGTTTCCATGAATTCATACTAAAAAAAGGAACGCACATTCGAGAGTTCGAAAGCGCCTTTGACTCATTTCAAATGCTTCTCCGCTTCGTCCCAAAGACATTTGATTAATTCGACAAAGACACTTTCTGCATTGGTTACAAAAGTAACTATTTATTTATATTGAAATATACTTATTTAATATTCACACTGCGAAATCAACTTCATACAAATACTCCAAATATCACGCAGTATGACACAACCAACTTTTAAGTAACCTTTGCTAACATCAGCGATGTAAAATCGATACAGAACGTATCTGCCATTGCGAATCCCAAAATAAGCAATGGTGTGGATTTTTAATTTCAAAATAAAAAAGTGACATTTACAGTTATTAAGCATAGTTTTCTTGAAATTGTAAACAATAAAAAGAAATGTATTGTAGATATGGGCTGTGTGATGCTATTGCTGCGGTAGTGAAGATGACAGTGATGAAGATGATGAGTGAGTGGTTTTTGCGTCTGCCATTCTTATCATTAGTCTCGCGAGTGTAACGGGTAGTGCATGTTACAGGCGGGTGTGACGATGTTCCTCCTCCGCTTAAACGTGAGATCCGGCTCCGACTTACATGTCAGCTTCGGGTTCCCCTTCGTGTGTCCCCCACAGCAGGGAACCGCCTCACCTGGAATAAGCTCCACGCTGACGAGTGGTCTCCCGACATTTGTGGCAATGCAGTGCAAATATGTATACGTGGGTGTAAGGGTTGAGGAGGGGAGAAGAATGTGGTATTCGCGCGGTACTGGTAGACGAAAACAAGAGAAACTAGCGAGCGAAACCACGCATTCTCCTCCAGACAGCCGCTGAAATCGACCTTGTACTATAGTTAGGGTCGAAAACCCGCCAACGTCGCGACTCAAACCCTATGGCCTACTGGACAGAGACGCTGCAATGACAACAGCTGTTGCACTGAGCCATATCGGCCGAAGTGTTAGTGTGGTGTGGTGTCGCTGGTGGGTGTGATGGAGATGGTGATGCGAGCAGTCTGGTGGTGATGGAGTAATCGGCAGTATTGGTGGTGGAGTGGGTGCTGACGGTAGGAGTGGTAGTGGAGAAAGTGATTGAGGTGGTGGCCACGATAGTAGAAGTAGAAGTAATAAAAGTGAAACTGACATAAATATTACAAGTAAAAGTGGGGAAAACATTCTGTAACTACAGAGGTAGATATCATTAAGATACTCGTAATGGAATGTATACACAATTGGATCACTAGGGTAAGAATGGAAATAATGGTTGTGGCGGCAGTAGTTGCGGGAGGTGGAGGGATACAAATGGAGGAGACAGTTGTGGTAGCGGTAACAGAAAGAAAATTTAGGAGTGGATATAATATTTTTTTGTTGATTTTTGTCAACAATGTATAGAATATACAGGTTCTACGAGAGAGGATCACAACATTTCACATTCTGTGATCTGTACGTTCTGCACACCGACTTTCCGTCACTGTATTTCATTTGTGCTGAAAACATTCGGTGTGGCCAAAGAAGTGCTGACAAACTAATGTTGGAAGAACTTTTCTGTTAAAAAATTCCCTTAAAATACATCTCTAATCTTATTTCATTCTGTACAGTTTCGCAACCAGAATTTTCCAAGAGGGTGCTGTAAATGTGATATCCAGCCGACGTGATGCTTCCTTATAAAAAAGTTTTCATTTCTGTGAAATTGAAAATAATTTTATAATTGCTAATTTTTAATTGCACTATAAGTGTGCAAGTGGGATATTGAATAATTTTCGTTACAGCTCATATCTTACTCTTAAAGTGTTTGTCTACATCAAGATGTTAAAAAATGATCTTGCGTATGAATTGTGCAATTTAAAAATCAATGTCATTTACTGTTAAAGTCTGTACAAATACATTTCTTGAAACCATTTTAATTTACTTTTGACAGTGGTTTTACAATCAATTCAACCTAGATTTAGACATATATAGTATGTCAAAATGAAATACAAATAAAATTAAAAAATATATTTTCTAATAATTTATTTACTATAATATAAAAATAATATTCGTAACATTTGTAAAACTCCATGTTTTGTATTAGAAAAATTAAAACTTTTTTACTATTCTAAGGCGAAAACATAGTTTAACTAACATTTAATTTAAGTTAGTAAAAATAAAAAATCAATTAATCTTTTTATTAAAACAGTTTACATTTAAAAAATGAATAACTAAAAAAATAACAATATGTTTCTTAATTATCACATCAACTAAGAGTTTGTTTTTAACACTTTTTTCTTTAATATGTTACCCGATATAATATAAAAATAAATTAATTACTTTTGGTTATATTTGCAACGTAATGTTTCCACGCGAGCCAAATAAAATTCAAAATGAGAATGCAGTGCATGTACTAAACTTTACTCATGAGAGGAATTGCAAATGAAACGTTTCACTTCGAGATTTACCAAAAATATAGTATGCAATTTTCTTATCGACAAAGTGGAAAAATGAAAGTAAGATTTAAACAAATAGTAATACAACAGCATATACTTAGTATCAGCTACGCACTATTATTATAGCACATGGGCTTGCAAAAGTGTTTCCAAGCATCAAAAATGTTTTCTCCGCGCCGAGATTCTAATACGTTCTCAGTACGAGCACGCCATTTACGTTACCCCTACACCACCAGCCTTACATCTAACCTCAACCTTCGCGGCGATTTAAAAACCGTTGAACATTTCATTTGCTGTTTGCGAAATTTCAGAGATTTTAATTCACATTATTTCAAGATCTACTTTTAAAGACTTATTTTAAGAAGGGCAAAACGCATATAATCAATATTGTAGTTATGAGCTGTTAATTTGTTGTTTAAAATTTTCGAAAATACAGAGAGTTCGCCGAACATGAGATCTGCGCCATTTTGTTATGCGTACTCTATTCTTTCCCAAGGAAAAATTTATTCAAACATTTTGGACCCATTTTGACAATGTTTTCCCTCAAAAATTCTACATGACCTTATTTAAAGATTTTAACTTTTTAAACCAGATTTCATAAAGAAAAAGTATCTTTCATCAATATTGTACATTTGCAATGTAAACATTTTGCAATTATCGAAAATCAATTTTTTTACATATACGGAAAGATTTTGAGAAAAGCAGGCATTGAGTCTTGTCTAAAAATTGTCGAAAACTTTCGTAAGATCTTACTTAATGAAGTCTTTGAATATTTTAGAACAGATTTCATTAAGAGAAAAATCTCTATACTTAAAAGTAAAGTTGTAGCAAGACGCCGAATATTTGCGATTTAAAAAATTCAGAGATTTCTTTTAAAATTATACCTGCGACGTTATGAAATCTAATTTACTTTATTCGCAGGAAAATTAAATGAAAAAATGTGGAGCCATTGACGAGAAAAGGTTGAAAATGGTACGGCCTTCAGGTACAGGTATCTCCCCCAGTAAGGCATCACCCCAGCCCGGGCAAGCTCTACGCTCCCGACTGCTAATCCGACGGTAGTGTACAGTAATGTTTGGTAGTGCAGGTAAATGTAAGCGCGATTGTGTGAGGAGAGAGGAGGGGTCGAGGAAGAGGAAAGAAACATCGCGCTCCCTGCTGGTGCTTTTGGTAGGATACTGCTCTGGCATTCACCTGGTATCGTTCGGATAAACCATGGAAAACTGTCGATTAGACCAACCTAGCCGGACGCTAGAATTTTCCTCCAGATTTGCTGTATAAAATCTGCCCCCGAAGGAACTCGAACACTAAAACCTCCGGGTGAAAGTCGCTGCAGAGACAGCGACCATGCTTGGAACTAAACTCAGCTGGTAATTTGTGATTGAGAATATTATTCGAGTGTGAAAGATGAAAATGTGGCAGCTAAAGACAATGAAGCTTGTTCCACTACTTCGTCGCTACGAACAAGGCATTTAGTATTTAGACCTATTTAAAATTATTTTTAAAAGAGTAAAAAACTGTATGTGACTTATAGAGAGGTACAACCTGCCTACGATCTCATGAACATGTTTTGGAACAACTTAATCAATCCCCCCTAATCACCCCCTAGGAAAACGTGGCTGATGAGCACAAAGATTTAGGACTAGTTAAGCAGAAAATGTTAGCTGAGGAAGTACTTAACGTCTTTGTAACGATTAAAATAAATCCATTTTAATCATTATCTCTCTATCTAATTTTAAATCATGATGAACAAAATTGGAACCAATAAACGTTTATCATTTTTCTAGTTACTTTGCATTCTGCTTCGACTGAAAGCAGTCATAGATTTCAGAATGCATTCTGTAATTAGGATTTTCAACAAAATGTACTTTTTATCTACTTCGGATTTCGATCACAAAGGGGCTGCCCCCTAGAAAAATTATGTAGTTATGCCCGTGCCTCTTCGGCAAATAAAATGGTATATTTCAAGACTGTTCTCTTGCTTCTCGTTGCTATGAATTATATCACAAAGACCTTCATAAGGCAATTAAAAATATTATTTTATGACATGATATTATGCTAGAGCTAGTGTAAAATATTTATTATTACTCCAATTACAAAGTTCTGTACAAAATGGCCTAATAAAAATCTAGCCAACGAAAACAAAATGCTTAGATTTCAAAAGAAAATACAACCACAACATATTATATTTTCTTAATAAATTAACTCTATTAATTAAAACAACATTCCGGGCATGGTATTTTATAAGTTACAAAAAGCAATTTATAGAAAAAAACCTTTCCTCAAAAACTCGAAATTTTATCTCCAATTTTTTTTTCACGGATAGGAAAAAGGACGCTAAACGAATTTATTTTCGTTGAACTCTCTGAATTTTCGAAAACGGAAATTTAGAAATAATGCGAAAAAATATGTGCTGTTGTAGAACAGTAGTTTAAATAACAATAGATACAATAATAAACATAAAGATGACAATGATATTGTGTTTCCACTTTAACTATTTTCATTAGTATTATTATATTATTGTAACCAATATATTCAATACAGGCCATTATCGCCATATCTTCTTTCTTTCCTATGCGTTTCTTCCTTATATAATTTGATAATGAAATTTAATTCTGAGCAAACTCATAGCAATGCAAATACAAAGTTGCGAAAAGTCTTGTCTGATTCGTAATTAACGTGATTTGTCGTAGTGTAGAGAAAAGTAAGACATTTTATTTAAGTTTTACATTCATAGTTGAAAATACTAATAAACACAGTTAAGCAAAATCTTCATATGTAATTTCCTTAAACCTCCAGTTCTTCCGGATAACACGGAGTAAATTTTGTTCATTATACACAGTAGTTTAAAGCGTGAGTTGGCAAATTTGTCGGGAGGGGAGCGTTCAAAACTCCAGGGGGACGAGTTGACAAAACGACGAATTCACGAGAGAAGCGAAGACTTCGCGAAAGGTGACTGATCGGCTCATGGGACTGATCGGCTAAAACAGTAGAACGTCGAAGAAAACAGTAGAACGAAAAGTGAGGTGGTTAATTTGTTAAGACTTTCAATAAACGACAAACCCAAAATAATGTTATTCAATACTGGCTATAGATGAAAGAGCAGTTTCTCTGGTATTGTTTTTACCAATTTAGTCGGTAGTTCCAGAGATACTCAAGCTTCTGATACAACTCAAAAAAAGACTGACGCCAACAGTCAGCTCACACGTTTCAAAACTTGACACGTGTCTCAATCCTAATGCGATGGCACGGACTTGAACATTTTCTATGGTTCAAACTTTAGTGGGGCAACTAAAAATGTATCAACGCTATTGAAAGAATGGTTATCACTAGATACTTCATACGATTTTAAGATAATCAAGAATAATCGGTGAATGGAACTCGCGAGAACGTCCTGAGAAAGCGCTTTATTGCCGCACAGAACCAATAAATACTGAGAATCATCTTCGCAAAGGTTTATTTTCCAAGATTTATTGGAACATTTTAAGGTGTGAAAATTATAACTGAGGCACCCACGTATGGATTGAGTCCCTGGCAGGGATAAGTGAATACTTTTCCAGCAGGGCAATCAAACCCCCCTCCGCGCCTTAATCCCCACGCTCCCCCCGTCAACCCCAAACCAGAATTTGCTTTTGTACATATGAGGCTCAGGGATGCAGTGGTTAAAGCATTCTTTTATTGTAATGTGGACGATTTAGTGAGAACATTCGTAATAACTAGAAGGTAAAATAATTAGCGTACAAGACAGGAAAGAAAATATTAGTAGACAATACGAGATGAATTATGTGGATGGAAAAAAGCTATAGAGGCAGGGTAGTATTAAAGAAAGAGAGAGTGAGTGATTATAGCACTAAACAGACTAGCGATAAACCAAAATAAAAGATGACAATTTTTCATCAATGTGAATCAGTGTGATGATCAGTGTAAAAGAATCTGGATGTAAAAAATGAATGAAGAAGAGTGGGAATAATTAAGTTAAACAGTAGCTAGATATGGTGAAATTGTATACAGATGCTGAATTAAATAAGTCAATGTCACTGAGATTATTATGTGTAAATGTTTATTATGCATATGCATGATAGGTAGGGAATGTACGGAAAACACTTTCAGCGGTAATAAAAGAACATGTATAATTGTAATGTATATGTTCGGAATCGTAGAATGGCTAGGTTTCATGGCATATTAATGACATTGTATACTATATTGGTGGCTATTCCTGAGTCAGAATGTATGTATAGTGTATTAAACGGATATGCATTTTGGAAAACAAGGTTTTCAGAAGAGAAAAATATTGCAAACAAAGGATGGTGGTGAAAATGTGGTTAGATATAGTAATTATAGAGACAAAGGTTGGAGCAGAAAAGATATGTAAAATTGCTAATTATAATTCATAAAATAGATTTGTTAAGTCGTAATAAATTGAGAGGAATAGAATGGTAAAGTAGAGCCTTATACTTAAAAATTAATGTGTAGTATATATTTAGTTACAAGTAACTAGTGGTTCTACAATATCATACACGTTCTTGTTTTATCCGTAACAGTCAAGTAATGTTGTAGTATTACAAATTGTAGATAATTCTTCATAAACCTCTAAATCGCACTCCGGCAAAAAGAACTGGATGTTTGAATTTACAATATTCGAATATATGTAACATTCGAACGTTCATAGGGTTTAATGGTGTATACCATACCCAAAAGAGCACTTTGAAATAATAAAAAATCGAATATTAAAGAATAGTTTTCATTAACTGTTCTGAAAAAATTAGACTTTTTACAAATTAAAAAAGTCCAGATGTTTTAATAGAAATTAGACATATTATTAAACAAATTTTAGTGTTTAAACGAGAAAAATGGGACGTTGCTGAGAAAATCTGTTTCACTTTTTTTTCCAAACTGCGACAATTTTACTTCAAATTTCGCATGAGGTATGTTTTCAAGGAACTGTATGTTATAACATTTAAAAATCTAATTTCGAAGAAACTCGGCCTGCGGTGGGCCGTGGGTGGATCGAGAAGCCCAGCAGCCGCCGCCGTTGCCTCCTTAAGCTCGGGGGAAGGAGGGTTGGGCAATAGGCCAACAACCTACTCCCGTAAAAAATAATTGTTCACAAACCAGAAGATTTGCATCGGAACACATATCGGAAACGACTTTGGCAAAGAAATATGGAACTCTTTATTGGTACATGGAATGTGAGATCCTTAGATGCCATGGCTAGGGACACAAGAGTATTATTGGGAGTACGGGTATAGAGAAGAGCAGCTGGAGACATAGAGAAAACATATTCGGCCAAGGTTCAAGTTGGACTGCAAAGCCATTGAAGAAGAAGAATTTCCAAGAATAGATTTCATTTAAAAAATCTCTATCTTCAATAAACAAATTGAAGAATTTGAGATTTTACTGAAAATCGGATGCGCGTAATTTGCACCAGCATACTTTGCTCTATTTGAAGAAAAGAATTAGAGCAAAAAATTGGAGTCATTTTTGAGAAATAGCGAAAATGACTTAGGGCAACATGTAAAGTATATCCAAAAATCAAAACGTCTGTTTAAAACTCTGACTGCGACAATACCAGATTACTCGAAGAAAATCAATTTTGGTAAATTCTGTGTATGGTTAAGAACCTACAGTTGTTCGCAGACGAATGGATGGAATCCCTCTTTTGGTATCACGTACCCAAAAGACGTCGACTCTCTCTGCATTATCTATTTGAGAAGCATTTTTCTGTATATATGAGCAGGTAACTCCACTTCAAGGATCCACAAAATGTTTTGTTTTGTTTTTTGCCGAACATTTGTCACTTTTTCCAGCATATGCGAGAAAGTAAAAATTAAGAAATTTTAGAAAATATAGAAATAATAACGTAGCACCCATTGTAATATTTTTAGATCTTAGAAAAGCTTTTGACATCATTGATCGTAATATTTTATTATCAAAATTATCTTCATATGAATTCGTTGTATTACTATAGATTGGTTATGTTGGTACCTTAAACAACGATATCAGAGAGTGAAAATACGGAATTATGGGACATTATATACGCACACCTTTCCGCTGATTCATTGCAAATTACACATGGAGTCCTTCCGGGATCGATTTGAGGCCCTGTTCTATTCCTACTATACGTAAACGATTTTCCCTCGACGATTCGAAACGGAAGAACAGTTCTCTTTGTGAGTGATACGAATATCTTTGGCAATGAACAAACAGGAAATAGTACAATAGCAGAAGTTTCTAATTGGTCCCGTAATAACAAATTAATAATAACTGAAAAGAAAACGGTTGCAATGCTGTTTTCCATTTCAAATAAATAATTATGTACTCTATTGAAAAGGAACGATGAGCCATTAACATTTAAATGAACTGAATACAAAATTAAGTTCATTACGCAATGCGTTCAGAATTCTTTTAAATTCAGTCAGACTTCATACTACTCGTTGTGTATATTTCGTGAATGTTTTCCACTTGAGATATGTCGTAATATTATGGAGAAATACATCCTAGACTTTTTTCTACACGTGCGTGAGAACAACAGTGGGTTTTAATGAAGATCACTGAATGTAATGTTGTTATAAGAAAGTAATATCAAAATGATGTTAAAATATTAGCCAAATATTAAGCATGCAAAATTAAAGGAGAAGAAAGAAGTGTATCAAATCTCTAATAAAAACAATTATCTGTGGAAATGAAACAAAATCAATATAGGTCAACAAATCTCAGTTGGCGACTGAGCATCATTCCAGCAATCTCCATAAATCTATAAATAATTTGTATGCACTAACTACCCGTACAAATGTCCGACGGAGGGAGCAAGTAGCCCTTTCACGGATATGAAGAGGACATTGTAAATTAAACCATCTCTATCTAACCACAAAATCATCTTCCCCCACATGCGATTGATGCAATACGTCTCTAAATATAGATCAGATTTTCAAAGTTTGTCTCAGGTATTACAGTCAAAGAGAATTAATTGGATTTAACCACGAATCAGAAGACCAAGAAAAAATAATCACATAATCATCATTTTGTATAGCCATTATTTCTGGACATTTAAGACTAATGGTTACATATGAACTGTAACTGTTATAATGAATTGTTGTAATTGTTGAATTGACTCTAAGATGATTGTAAATATTATTGTTAAATTTTTCTACTGTTGTATTGTAATTGTAACTGCATTGCATCTGCACTGTAATTGTAACAGAAATTTGCTAATAACTACGCTGTTGATGCGACTAAAAATAAAAATAAAAAATCATTACAACAGATGGAACCCTTTGACTAGTTGTCACTCCCTGCCCGTCGCCACCCACCTCACATTTACGCGTTATATACTTCGTGTTGCAGCATTTTGCTGTGGTATCGCACTTATCATGCGAAATTAATATTAATTGGACACTGAAAGGAAACTAGTGATTCTACTGCACGTATCTTCTCACATTAATTGAAACGGTTTTATAATATTGCACTACTACTTGAATCTGCAAAAGTATTTCCAAGTCGCAAACGTGTTGCCCACGCTAGGTTTGAATCCACGTACTTTGGTTTAGCAAAGCTCTGAGAATATTCACTATATCAGATAGCTCTCAGCGCTTTAAAACGATCAAGTTTTTGGTATCAAGGACCCATAAAATACGGATTCTTACTATACAACGTGCCAGAGAAAGTAATTTACTACTACGTAAAGGAACGCGATGTATCCAATTTTCCATAACCACGGAGATATCCAATAAGAGTTTTCCGTTCGAAAAATCCAGGCTTTGGGGATCCTTGATACCGGAAAATTGTGAATGGCAAACCATATGTCTGTCCAACCGTGGTGAACACTAGCTGTTCAGACTATTTTCTGTCTAATTTACTTTGTCCAATCGATCTGGCAGGTCTCGAGGCCCTGTAAATCTGAAACATATTGATTTTTGAAGGTAGCCTTAACATTTTCGTAATTCTCAAAAAAAAAAAATAAATAAATAAATAAATAAATAAATAAATAAATAAAAAAAATTATATTTGTCTTCGAATTGAGCAAGGCTTAATAATAGTTTAGGTCGCGTAATGTTTGCGGGGCGCGTAATGTGTCGCGGAGTGCGCCCCTTGTATCGGGATCGTTCTCGAAAATGGCAGTGATGGAACGAGCATTTTCGGACACAGCCGTCTCGTCGTGCTGGTCCTGTCACCGAGAACGACCCAAACCAAGTATCACTGTGATAGGTTTTAGCACAAGAAAATTTTAAATACTTTTGAGAATTTACATTCAGAGGTTTTAAGTTCTCTTAAATTCTATGAGCACGCAATATCTACATAAATGATTTAGTCGAAAGAAACTTTAAATTACTTCATTATACAATGATCTTCCTTCCAGCTACAAAGACAATCAAACGAATGATTTCAGAAAAATCCGCAAATTATTACGCTCTGGTAATTGTGAGTCCCTTTGCTACCTAATACTCCATACGCCTCAGGCAATACCATAAAATATGCCCGAAGAATACCGGAGGTCTGCAGATAAGCGCTGGTCGAGAGCACGCTCTGTCGGCCGCCCACTCAAGCAGCCCTGGTTTATGGAACGCGGGGTCGAATATGTCGAATTATCTAATGTATCCAACAACTCGTCTTGCTACAGTTATTCATAATTCTGATACGTAAAGTAAAGAGAGTTGGAAGGGACATATTTTATACAACATTTAATAGTTTATGTTGATATTTCTAGTTGTATAGCTTATATCTCCCATTTTAAAAATATGCTTGTCAATACAAATATAGCAGAATAGCATTTCAATACACAAGTCAATCTCTTGACAAAAGATTGTATAAATAGATGATATATTGACACACAAAATATTCTTTAATTTTCTTTGTTTCCACATTTGGCCTTGCCCACGAGATCTAACACAATGGGAGGCTTTTCTCTATTCTCCTGCTTTCAAGCACTAGAGGAATTTTTTGCAAGTAAATCTATTTTTATTCGGAGTAGGATGAGATGACAAGAATGAGAAGGATGTCTGATTTGTAATTATTGGCTAAACATGTGTTCTGGAAGACTCGTCCTGAGTTAAATAAGGCAAGAAGAGAAACAATTGAGCTTCTAGTCATAAGAACAATCGAAATAAAACTTTCATGAAGCATTGTTTTTATACAGTTGTCTGGGAATGCAATGAATGTAATATTGATGTTCACTTCCTAGGAGGGTAGAGATAATAGTAAAATATTTTCATGATCAATGTATTTTCACTAAACTTGAAAAAAAATTGTTAATATGTTGTCATGTTCTATCCAAACATGATTTTTAAATGCAAATGCAAATCAATGCCTGTAGCACAGAGATAATTTCTATTTATGAAGCGAGTAAGAGTCGCACAGGAGCCATTGTGCAGATTTATTCGTTGTTCTTATGTGTTTCCGCCTTGTACATAAATGTTGGATCTCTTGACGCACATTGTAGCTAATCAGTTAATTTCATGTTTTTCTGGGAGGTGATAAAGATTCAATACCATCACGGAAAGGTATCACGGCGAGGTATGCTCCCTGTTCTCTAACTACGTTCATAGGTCTACAAGTCATCTAATTTCTCTCTTATTTAAAATAATTTAATTAATATTTTTACTTTATAGAATACTAGTATAAAAACTGTATTGCGATATGACAAACTTCGGTCTCAAGGTTCGAAAGAAATTCGCGTCCGGGCTCCCTCACACCAAAAGCGTGTTGCAAAGGTCTGTCCGTCCGTCTGCCTGTCCGTCTGTGGACAACACCGTTTACAAGCCAAAACCGTTTATAGGATTATCAACCTCGCCGCAGTCACCGATCTGCAAATTTCAAATGATGTTTTAATTTTTGGGTTTGGTTTACTTGAAGTCCATAGGACTTTTTCAAAAAATTGTCAAAAAGGCTCCAAATTTTAATATTTAATCTTTTCCTCGAATACGCTTATGAAAATAACAGAGAACCGATTTTAATTAAAATGGTTGAATTTTTTAATAAGTGCATAATTCAGAATTCTTTGGACCCACTAGTTCAAATGTATCATTATAGATACAGTTTATTACATTATTTTAGATATATTTTTCTTGTTGAAATGTTTTCCGAAATTTGATTTTTAAATGTCTTAAACAACCTTTTTCAAAATGAGAGTAGTCTTGGGGTAATTTTGAAGGAAATCGTAACAATTTAAAACTGGAAGTGCATCAACAGCATATTTTTCCCCGTATTTTTGGTAACGATTCTTAATATTATATTGCTCCTTCTGTCCTACTAATGCTTCAGGCATCTCTCGAAAGAGGCTTGCAACGGCTGAGGTAGCTCAGGGTGTGATGTGATTGATGTCACTGCAACGCCTTTGACTGGCAAGTTCGAGTTCCGACGGTGGCAGGATTTTAGGCACTGCTACATACTGTTTAGCTGCTCTCTGGAGGAAATTTCTAGCGGCCAGCTTTAGGTTTTGGAACAAAATCCACATACACGTCCATCTGTTGCAGTTTTTAATAGAATAAATTCTATCTCCTATTTAGAAGCGTACTTTTATCTATTTAAGAAACAAATAAGAAAAAAATTGAACCGTTTTGAGAAAAAATATATTTAACTAGAGAAAACATTTTAAAAATTGCCTATATTTCAGGCAAAATTACGCGAAAAAGACTTACGTTTTCGATAAATTATACATGGCCCTAGATAAAGATCTGTCTTTGAAGAACACAATTCATTAAAAAAAACATTTTCATCTTTAATACTGTAGTTGAAGGATGACGCGCGAAAATAACTTCAACTTTTAAAGTTTTTGAATAATTCAGAGTCCAACAAAATTAGACCTGTGCCATATTCAGGGTCTATTTGAAATTTGGAGCTATTTTTGAGAAATTTCTTAAGGCTCCTAATAAAGTACCCCCCCCCCAAATTAAAATATCTATTTCAAATTCCCAGGGTTTCGAAATTGGCCAAAGTAATGGGGAATACCAATTTTGAAAAAGTCATCTGAATGGTTTTGGAGAGAGCTTTTACCACAGACAAACGTTTTTCCGTCAACCTATTTTACTTCCCCCACTACGTTCTTCCTCAGTAAAAAGAAAAAATAAATTATACTGCGACCAAAATCGGCGATTTTCCTCAAAAAGTCTTCTTGTGGGGTCCTGGTATGCTAAACGTTGAGATTGAATCGTCCCACCACATCTATATATATATATATAGTAAATTTCTTCATTTAGCACGTTGTGTAGTCGGAATCCACGTTTTGTGAGTCCTTAATAAAGACGAATTGATTGACGGCATAATTAGTCAGACAATTTTTTACAATATTGATATTTCCGATCGATCTGCGCGATCTCCAAATCTTGAAAATTTGAAACGGAGTTTAATTTTTGGGAATACTTTACATATGGCCTCAAACATATTTTTAAAGTTTTCTTTAAAAAAATGGCTCAGAATTTTATATTTAAAACGTGAGATATCTTAAAGGGACTCTTAAAAATAGGATAGGTCTAATATTTGTTTAAAGTTCTTTTTTATTTTCTATAAATGTTTCTGGCATCTCCCTACAACTATAATATTGACGATCTACATTTTTCATTAATAAAAATCTGTAATTTAGACTTTGAAATAAGGTCATGCACGCCTTTTCGAAATAATGAGTAGTTTTCGGGTAATTTTGCGTAAAATTAGCCAATATTTCAAAAAATTATTTTCTCAAAAACGGCTTCACATTTGTCTTAATTTTTTCCCTCGGGTGTAGGAATATATAGCAAAGAAATTAGTGCTGGTTCTATTTTCGGTGGAGACTGAATTTTCGTATATTGAAAAAAAATAACACATCACATGTACAATATTGACGAAAGATTTTCTTTTCTTAAATGGAATATTTTCTATAAAAGAAATATATCTTTAAAGAAGGTCATTTGAAATCATTAAATTGTTTGAACAAACAAATAGTTTTCGCGTAATTTTTACTTTACGTCAATGCAATTTGTGAAAATATCCCAAAAAAACTACTCCAAATTTTTATTCGATTTTTTCTCTGGAAGAGAGGATTTGAAACTTGAATTAATGTCGCAGACTACATCTATGGATGAAATTCACTATTGGAAAAAATGCTATGGACCAACAGCATTGGCTTTAAGTGTGTTGGGCAAAACTTTTGGAGGAAAAAGTGTGGGTGATCATTCCAGCAAGCAACATTCCACCACCCATCAAGGAAAAATATTGTATAAGTTTGTTACAAAAATAATTGGGTAATGTGCATATCCCATTCATTATATGTATAGAAAAATAAATAATCAAGACATTGTCGACATAGTTTTAATGTTAACATAACATAACTCAAAGCCCAGTACCATCATTAAACTCAGATCACAAACCAAAATTAATATCCTTCATCCAAATATCCTAAACAATATACTGCAATCTTCTAATTAAAGGTAAAATAAATTGAACCTTACTTCAATTCCCAATAATGCAACTGGATAATTATCCTAAAACTTTAAAACCTAATAAGATTGAGGCAATACAAACCTTCTAAAGTAATACAACAAATCATTAAACAAAACAATCCAAAAATAAAAAGAAATCTACTTCAAAGCTAAATAAATTAATTTTAAATATATGTATACCATATGTAACCTGTGGTATTGGAAATATAGAGTGAAACAGAGTTTTAATCCCATTTTGTCACATCACCAGACTCTTCACATTGAGAGAAAAAGAAGAGATATTTGAAGTAGCATAAGTGCTAAATTCAGAGTGAGCTTGGAATATTCCACATACACATCTTTTAAAAAAGACATTTTATTGGCAGAAAGGGAACTGTACTTTGCAGAAAAGGGCCCACTTTGGTCAACATACTGTGTAATGCCAAATGTTGTAGGCTATTAAACAATAAGAATGTTTTAACATTTAATTTATATTTGCAACAAAGTAGTTATTTTATATTTTGCAGAGTTTTAAATAAGGTATAGAGCAAATGTATTTCAAAACTAATTCATTTTCATAAAAAATCATGAAATGTTTTTCTAGACACCATGTCATTACAAAATGAACATTGAGGGTATAAAACAAAAAGATAACATAGAGGATCTAGGAAAACATCTTGAAGTCAAATATGGAAAGATGACTTTTGAGATCTCTAAAAGAGAAATAAAAAAGAAAAAAGAAAAGAAAAGAAAAGAAAAAAGAAAAGAAAAAAGAAAAGAAATTATTCACCGATGAGCATACTTGGTTAATAAAATAAAGATCAACCAGAAAACGAGGTTCTCTATCGAAATATCACGTTTCTTGCAGTAGCATTTCGTATATGAGGATGGAAAATGTCATTTTCACAGAAAAATAAAGTCAATATGTGCAAAGTAACCTCAGTATAAGGTATAGAATTTGATGCAGATCCTAAGTTGTGATTGGCATTCGATTGGGCAGAACGTTACACTGCCAACGTATTAACAGTTTTATACCAATGGGAGGGGGGGGCGATCAGAGGACCTCAGAGTAGGTTTTTGGCTTTATCTTTGCTTAGTTAAGAGTTACAGTTTCATGGTTTAGGACTTTTATAGTTAAAACCTTTCTTAACGGTTGGTGATAGTTTTGTCTATCAACGCTTAACGAATGTTTACAAAACAATTCCAAATTGTTGTCATATGTAATTGCTTCAACAACCACTTACTTCTTTCATCAAGATTCAAAGCAATAATGACGAAGACACCTCACGATTTGCCGGTAGCAAAGACTCAAGAGAAGTTATTTCCGCGGAAGGGATCACAAGTACAGAAGAAAACCGTGCAGTGTATGTCCCAAATTACACGCCCTTGCCCTATTTCTGTAAATGAAAGAATTTAAACGCTAACTTGCAGAAAATGCGTGTAGTATATTTGCTATTCTCGCACATATCTAATGTTCCAATATTGAACAGAACTGTTATTGTTGCCTATCCATAGGCGAACACTCAGGGGAGAGGAGGGGCCATACCTATCCCCCTTTTGCAAATTTTAAAAAAAGCGCACGTAACCTAACGTAATTACACTATTTATTTACGTAAATATGTCTAATCTCTGTTTACCACTTTTTATACTGAGAATTTAGGGAATGGGTATCCATTTGCAGAAAATGTTCTCCAACCTGTAAGTGGTTCAATTCGATCCGGATAGCCGAGATCGCTAAGGCAGTAATGTCGTGGCGATCTCGAATCCAAGGATCGCGGTTTCGAATCCCACCTCGGACATGGTTGTATTTGTGATCGTCCCTTCATCCTTCATAATCATCCTATCACGTCATTAAAGAATAGTTAATAATTCCTTGCGTGAGCAGGAGGCCCTTGACCTTAGTGGGATGTGCTATTTTTTGCAGTTTTTTTTACATGATGAGATTCGAACTCATGTTCCTATGCGAAGCACGCTATTTACGTAACCTACACCACCAGGCTCACAGGCAAACACTAACTTCCCGACGCTTTAAAAACAATCTTGAATATTTGCAATAGCAAAATTTTAAAAAAATCTCAAAGATATCCTTTGATAATACATCAAGATCTAGTTTTAAAGAACATATTTCTATCAGAAAAAACCTCTATCTGCAATATTGTATTTGTAGGAAGTCGGTTTAGGCGCTAGTGCACAGTAAGCTACCTACTAGCATGTAACTGCGTAGTAGGCGAGAAAAGAATTGACTACATAAGTACGTACCAGGCAAGAAAGTGACAAGAGGGCTCAAAAGTGTAGCTGAGCCCTGTTCTTGTTTAGGCTGCCGACGCCCACCCACCTCTTGTTATTTTGTTTGTTTATCTACTTTTGGTAGAACTTTTCGTTCAAAATTAAGTCTATTCCTCGTTTGTAGTGCACAGCAGTTCATTTTTTGCTTGGTTATATCTAATCCCCTTTCCCTTGTGTAACACCTTCTATAAAGATCTTTGAGGTCACAAAAATCAACACGCAGAGAGACAGTAGAGCAATAGCAGCAGTGGTTGTGGTAGTTGTAGGAATAACAATAATGAAACAAAAATAGTGTCAGGAACTTGAAAAGAAACTGGAGAATGGAGGTGACGGCGGAGAGATATGTGCATGGCGCATGTGTGAGGTGAAAATAGGGAATAGGGAGAGGTGAAGGTGGAAGGGAAGAGGAGAGGAGAGAAAAGCTGAAGGGTGAAACTTGTTGAGAAAATTAGCTGTTTAAGATTTACTTCAGTTGGCAGTGATCATACGCATGTTTCTAAATTAGTTACTGAAAACAGGAATACTGTAAGAAGAGAGGGTGCAGATCGGTACCTGTAGTAACGCCTCCAGCCATTAGCGCCGAGTCAGGGGCTCCGGAGAGTGGATCGAGCGATTGGCCTGAGGGACGCGGGTCATACGTGGTGGTGCTGTCTACGTAATCGGCGCTGATGACGTAGCCCATTTGGACGGGCGTTGCCGTCCCATAGCCGCCGCCGCCCGTGTAGCCGCCACTTGCACTGCCGACCGCGCCGTACCCACTCATGTCACCTCCATAGGTGTAACTGAAACACAATGTCAGAAAAGTTGATTTCCATTAGGAGTAAAACACGTTGAATTGTTGAATATTCAATGTACATACATATTAACTAGTTTTAAAATAGTACGTAAGTAATTCTTTATGTAAAACATCAAACATACACAAACAACGATAGCCGAAAGCATCAGACTGCTCTCTTCATAAAAAAGAGGCAACTCAATAAGAATACGAGACTCATCAAGTTAATAATTAAAGCTAGCAATAGGATTAAACCAGGTGATCATTTTGCTAAACAATTTTGATCATTTGCATTTTCTATTGTGAAATTGTTAAATATGAAGTGATTAAATGATAAACGTTTCCACTCAATGGTTTTTATTTAGATTGTTAATATAAATAGAATCTATAAAATAATCTAGCAATGTTATAAATGTAATGACTCGACAACCAAATTTGTTAAGTTGATAAAGGACCATGATAGTAGTGTTAAACAAAATTGCTTCGGTGTCCAGAACGAAGTCGACACGAAGTTATTGATCAATTTCTTCCCTGACATTTTAGTGAAACTTGTGTATCATCGTGTACCGCGCCGCGTTTGGCCTTCGGCACGCGATCACAGTGGCAGAGCACACGCCTCCGCATTAAGTATCCCCTAATGCTACCAAATAATTATTTCATTTTCGAAAAGTGAGTTTATTTGGAAATTGCATGAGATTTGCATGAGATGCATCGGTTGCGAATCTTGAAGTTTTGGGAAAGGCACGGCCTTGTGAGAACGGAGCCAGTGAAAGCAGAATTCGGCCATTTAAAAAAAAAAAACTTCTTACTCCGCATTTCTGCTTTTCAAGAGTGTTGATACAAGGTTTACATAACAGTATAGGCTGAATTATCTTCAGGTCTAAGTGTCAACACACTTCCGGCACGTACGGTACTAAGTACGTTCCGGAACTAAGTGGGTTCGATTTTCATGAACACCATGACGTAACAAGAATTAGTTGGTGACGTGGCATAGTTTTGTGTACGTGGGTAAAATTATATTATCAGATAGTTAAGTAGGCTTGAGAATGTCTCTGGAGTAGCGCGAGTTAATTCTCTGTGGATGTCTGTAAGTGAGAGAATAAGTTTTAGAAACTGGGAGTTCTGGGGGTATAACATTTATGAAATATTGAGAATATAATATTGAATAGATTCTATTTTTAGTTCTACGTGTACTTAGAACAGATTTATTTAGTCAAAAAACAGTAAAAACTGTATGTGACGTATGGGGGAGATTATATGCGCACGTTTCCTTCAGTTCCCTTCCTTCCCATCATTTTAACTATAAATAGTTGAAAGATAAGTAAAAGTTAAAGATAAATAAATAAAGATAAAATTATAAAAAGCGCGAGATTAGCGACATTTGAAAGAATATACATTTTCGTTCCGGGGTTATAGAAAAGGATTTTGCAACGGTAAACGAACTGCTAATTTTATTTTCTGCATTGCTAACTCTTAGTTTTTGATTGATTATGAAACACAAGAGCTTTGGTAATTTTAATTAGGCATTTATTTTATAGAATTTGGAGTTAAAGTTGCTAAGGGCTGCTTTTGTCTATTTTTTAAGAGTTTTGACAATCTCTTTACTGATTAAAAACATATTACTCAAATCCCAACCCCCTTTATGTATTTCTGTGTCTTTGGGTCTACAGAAATTGTGACTGAAATTGGGTCTACTAATTTATATATATATAAAAATTATTCTGCGTATTCTGATCAATTTATCTATTAGCTTTCCCCCAAAGTGACCGAGAATGGCGATTTTCTAGCGTACTTTCGTCAACCTACCCGGATCAGCGAACAAAAGTAGACTCCCAAGCGTATTGTACTGCCGTGACTAGCAGCGTTTCACTTCCGGATATTCCGGTGGAATCGATCACCGTATTCCTCTGAATTCGCTTTCACGTTGTCATTTATATTGATGTTTTGAACCAGTTTCACTAACCAAAAATTTTCAAAATATTGAAAAAAAAAAAAAACAAACTAAATGCAATTTTTAAGGTAATTTACGTTTTACAGTAAAATAACTGCTAGAGACCTTCTTCAATCGCCAAAGTAACGTTTACCTCTACCACTAGACGAATCAAATAGACAAAAATCACAGTCCATTTACAGTTTTTCACGCTAACGGGCTCGTTTTTGTGTTTTTTGGGTAAAAAGATGAACAAAATTGCTTTTGAGGGCACTGTCCACAAAAGAAAAATTCGGAGATGTTACTACACTACTCTTCATTTTTTCCAAACAACAAAACTATCGGTTAGGACCCAAGAACAGAGAAAAGTTGGCATTTATCTATATGATTCATGGTTATTTTGTATTATATGTAGATTATATTTTGCATTTTCTTGCGTGTAAGAAACTAGAGATGCTACAAAAGCACATGCTTTCACACACTGTTTTTAATCGATTCGCAATATTGTACTACTATATAAACCAACAAAACTGTATCCAACAAGCAAAACAACTTCCCCTACGCCGAGACTAGAACTCACGTCCACCGAGTTAATCCACTGTGCTTCTTACCGCTACACCAAGCTCTACTACACTGCCTTTTGACGCCGCTTAAAAAACTAATCGTCTCGGTCATTACATCCAACACGAACATTTCTGATAATTCATAGAAGAAGAGTTCATAGGCATGCGAGTTTTTAAAGAGACCTTTGCAGCATCCATGGGAAAAATGATGACATTTTTTTAAAGATCTAATTTTTAGTATATGTCATTTGAGATAAAAATCTTTATCCTCAATATTGGACTTTTGCAAAGTTATTTTTTTGCAATTTTAGAAAACATAAGAGTTCTTCGAAAATGGGATGGCAACAACTATTTTACTATCCTTTGATACATGCGAGGAGAACTTTTAAAGAAAAAAATTGAAACGAATACTCAGAATATGTTATAAACTGAATTTAATTCAGGCAGAAATTACACATGAAAAGCGCGTTTTTCCCAAAAAATATTACATGACCTTTTAAACATCTATTTTTTAGAACATATTTCATTTTGAACAAAACTCTGTATATTGAATATTGTACTTTTGTGTTTTCTAAAGATTGCAATTTCCGAAAATACAGTGTGTTCGCCGCAAATGGGACCAGCACCATTTTTAACTAGCCATTGATACACATGAAGAAAAAATTAAAGAAAATGGAACTATTTTTGAGAAAATAATTGTTTAAAAATTTGCTATATACTCCGCAAAATTATGCGAAAATTACTCACATTTTCGAAATATTGTAAAAGACCTTATTTGAAGATGTCTTTGAAGAAAATATTCCATTAAGGAAAAATTTTAATATTGTAGTTGTAGGATGATGCCGAAAAAAGTGAACTTGAACATGAAAAACTGAACAGAAAGGAAATTTTTTTAAAACTCCAGGATTTCAACGAAAATTCAGGCCTGCGCCATTCTTTTAAACGCCCTTTTTACCTACCAAGGACAAAATTTAATAAACAAATTAGGGGTCAGTTTTGAGAAAATTTTGAAAATGTTGAGACTTCATTTAAAGTACCCCCAAAACCAAAATATCCGTTTCAGTCTCGTAGGGGCTCGAGTCCCTTCAAATCGATCGAGGATTATCAGCTTTGAAGAAAATGGAGGATAATGACGCTAACGTTGACCATAGACCGACGGACAGACGCAATCAGACAGATCGTTTTGCATCATTCGATTTTCGGTATCAAGAACACCCAAAACATGGATTCTAACTACACAGGAGGAAGTAATTTACTATAAATAGAAACGTGATTTATCAAATTGTTTGTTTCCAGGGCCAGGCAATAAGAGCTTTTCTGTAGAAAACTGGCCGTTTCCGGCGCACAATTGCCAGACATTCTTTTCTTACGAAGTACGGCAAGGAAATAAAAATATATATTTACACATACAATATTACACGTAGGAAAGAGAAAGTATTGTAATGATGCTGTGGAAGAAGCTGTTTTTGCGTGAGAAAACCTCGAATTGTAAAGTTCTGATACTATCCAAAAAGTAGATAAATATTTTTTTCTTTCTGCTCAAGAAATCAGAACAAGCCAGATATCACAGGCGCTTCCGGAGGGGCGTTGTAGCACAACGCCCACCGCCAATAATTTAATTTTATTAATATTATTTTTAGAACAATCGTCGCTTTGCTAAACAATGTACTGATGCATTGCAGTGCTCTCCGGTGCCCGAAAAGGCTCCGATCACGGCGTCAACCGGGCTGAGCTCTTCTAATAGCGCTTACGATAAAGGTCGCGCGCGTTAAACAAATTCAAAAACCTCTGTGTGCTTGTCTTCTCTAGATGTCAGGATCTAGAACTAGTTATCTTAACGAGATTGTAAAGATTTCCGCAGCACGTTTCACCAGGGTGTAAAAAAAAGTATGTGAGTATGAAATATGAGTAGACAGCTTGTGTGAAGACTCACTAGAATATGCTCCAACCCGATTAACAAAATACTTTTCGAACGAGGTTATATTGCCTGCGATGAGTAAACGCGTCGCGCTGAGGAAAAGTTCGCCTGAGCGAAGCAGAACTTGGAGCTTGGATTTTGTCGCTTGGTAGAGGCGGTCCGTGCTGGAAACGCAGCTCCGGTAGCCGGCTCTCCTCGCTGTCAGGCGCGGTACCGCGCTTTTCTCACTTTTTTCTTTACTTTTTTCTCACAGGGTCTCGTTTCCGACGAACTCTGTATTTCGAAAATTGAAAAGTTGGCATTGAAAATGTACAATATTGAAGAAAGATATTTTTGTTTTCAATGACATCTGTTCTAAAAATCAATTATAAACAAAAGAGAACGTATACCTATGTGAAAAAACGAGTAGTTTTCGAGAAATTTTTGCTTGAAGCTAATATTTTCTTTTAATTTTCAGAAACCGCTCCAATTTTTACACACTCGCAACGGAGTAAAGAGAAAGTTGTGTAACGTTGCGCCAAAAAACGGCGAATTTTCGTCAGAACAACTTTTATTGGCGAGCCCTTCGAACGGAAAAGTGGATAAATCCACTTGGTTAATTTAGAAAAAATCCTCTAACACTTGGTGTAACCAGAATCCATGTTTTGTGGGTCCTTGTTAGAGAAAATCGATTGACAACAAAACGTCTGTCGGTCTGTCTGACTCTCCGTCCGTCAGTGAAGAACGCTAGCGCCCTAACTCTTCAGCAGCCGACTTTCTCCAAAAGTGATATTCCCCAATCTATCTGGCCCTTTAATTTGAAACCGATATTTTAATTTTGGGGAGTACTTTACATGAATCCCCTGTGATATTTTCCTACTATTCAAAAAATGGCTTCATCGTTTTGATTAAATTTTATTGTCGAATAGTGTAAAAGACGTTAAAGACAATGGAGTAGTTCTTATGTTCGTTAAAAGCCTTGATTTTTCGAAATTTGCAAAAGTTCAAATTTTTTCGGCGTCTTCCTACAACTACAATTATTTTTCCTTAATAACATCAGTTAAAGATAAATTTTGAAATAAATTCAAGTACAATTTTTTGAAAATTGAGTACTTTTCACGTAATTTTGCGTGAAAATGCGGGAGAGAAAGTACGTACAGCTTTAGCACCACTAGTTTTCTTTATTTTTTCCCACAAGCGACGCATAAAAGGAGAGCGGAAGTCTGATTTTTGTTGAACTCTCGTTTTGTTAGTTTACTGAACTGTATTTGCAAGTGCAAATACGAACATACATCACACATTGCACATTCTGTGTGACTACGTTTAAACTAGAATCGAACGTGCTGCTTATATAGGTGCGTGGTCTGTGGTCTTAATACTACCAGGATCTTATGTTCTTCTGTTTTTGTTTTGCGCATTCAAAATGAGCATCTGAATTAGTTGGCTTAGTGGTTTTAGAGTTCACCCACAAAAAGTGGCGTATTTTGGTCAGAAAAACTCATATTGTGGGTTACCAAAGTGAAATACCAAAAAGTGAAATTAAGAAAATTGCTAAGGGGCTGATGGGCGGTGATCGGGGAGAGGAGTTGTCTGTTAATATGGGTGTAATTTGCATTCAATATATGGGTTTCATATTGCGTTCCAAGAATAATCGGTCATTGAGAATGATGGTCGTTTAATAGGAGTGGTCTTTCAGAACGTTTAAGTCTTTCAGTTTGAAATTTTTAATTCATTTCTATCGTGAAGTTAATGAATACACTCACAAAAATGCTGCGAGAATGTACCTTTCCCATCAACCCAACTCCATCGTTTTTATTTCTGTTAGACTCGCTACACATGAAGACATTAATTTGTTTTATAAAGTCTCTGCCCTTAGTATTTGTCACTTCCCTTTGGCACCTTGATGCACACACATCAGCCTCCTGCTCCTTCACACCGTGACCATAGACCTATAACAGCTCGCTCATAAACAGTCGTTGTGACCCATGGGTCAATAGCAACACTTTACAACTGCTTTAGAGTTGGGGAGGAAAGAGAGTGAACAGGTAGCGCACACGTGCTCCGTGGACCCATGGAGAGTGCTTTAGGGGCCCTTCCGCTGACACTGCCGCGCGCTTCCGATAAGCGACAACGCACTTCACACGGGGCCACCGCCGCCCGCCGTGGAAGGGGGAGGGTTCTGCGGGGGGAGGTTTCGCCGACGACGAAAAAAGGCACCGCAGCAGGTAAAATGCCGCAGTGGGAAAACAACCATTTTAACACCAATGCTTTGCTAGCGGTGGCACGGACGCCGCCCCGATCGGCTCGTGGCGAGCATTCGCCGCCAAAAGATACAGCAGCGCGAATCCGTCACATGTAGGAAGACCTCCATTTAAAGCAATGCTTTGTTACCAGCCGCGATGTTATTCCTCTATTCGGCAGACAGACCAGCAACCCCTGCCATCGCCCTACCCACTTCTAGCCAGTGCTAGGGAAGAGACGAGAAGAAACTTTACTTGATACCTAGCGATGTGTAAAAGCCCCGACCATACCACTACACAGAATCTAACATCTATAGGGCTTCATTAAACCCTCAAAAATTATAATATTTGTTTGAATTTCACAGGGAGTCAAGGCCGGTTAATCGAAGGATATTCATTTTGGAAAAGATTCTATGCATGCTTTAGAAAAGATCCTATGCATGCTTACAAACTCACGAATTGTAGGAGAAAAAAGTAATAAAACATTCAGTGCCAGGGGACCCAACTTGTGTATTTACGTTAATATCAACTTAGCTTGTCGCAGCTTTACCTAACTTTCTCCATACTACGTATAGGAGAAATTAGAAACAATAACGAAGGCGGAAATACAGAAGAAATGGAGAAAGCTTGCTTAGAGAATTGGCTGATAATGTATTTTAATCAATACTTTTTCGTCCAACTTCTGTGCCTGAAAATGGACAAGCCGGGTAACTGTAATAAACATACATTTATATAAACTGCAATTGCGTATGGTCCGATGGCAGTAAATGATCCGGTGACAACAAAATAAGATATAAAATTGGTTTTTAATTAGTGTGAATGCTGTTTTAGTTTATTTCAGAAAGAAACTATAATTTCTGTTTATAAAAGGGTTTAGAGAATTTATTCGAAACTTACACTTCAAAATATGTGCTTCTACGGAACATTTACGTTTGCAATGAGGTTAAGAGGTCTGAAATACCTTTATGTGACCTTTCACTCTCAAAATGTCGTCATCGCATGTATCCATTCTTTAACTATTATTGCTTTGCGCTATAATCATTGGTTAATTCATTATCCTTTTTATTTTGATGTAAGTCTTAGAATAAATTAATTAGATGCTTACCTGGTTCAGTTAACGCCTTTATACCCTACTGTTACATGGTTGAACAATGTTTTTATGCCAAAACAGTATGAAAAGTAGAACACAAATTTTGATATTTGTAATAGAATATAATTTGGACTGGAGTTCTCCAGACGTGCTCACCTGCCGTTGTAGGCAGTCGTGTGTAACTGGTCCGATGATGAGGGCATCTGCTGGTCGAAGCCGGACGAGTCAGGGGCTGTCTCCGTTTGCGCGCGCAGCTGGGCCCGATGGAAGCGCACTTCGTCCTCCACCTTCTCCCGCTGCTTCTTCGACATGCGCCCGAACTTCACCGCTGGAACAGAAACGTTGACATGAGACAAAGCCTCTTCCCCCATTCTCTCCTGTACCACACATTTCTCGCGGCAGACTGCACATCTCGTAGACACTTGCCCGGTCTCGTCTACAGACTCAGGTTGTTATTGTTTCCTCCATTGGGCACAATAAAAACAAATAAGATAAAAATAATAATCCGTTCATATTAATAAGTCGTACTAATTTCTCGAGAGTTTTGAGAAATGCCATGTTCTGAAGCAAACAAGAATACATCTTGAAATATACTCATCGGACTTATAGGAAACTAGTCAAAAATCATCTCAGCTAGGTCGAATTCAGCCTCTGTCTGAAGGAGAATTCTGGCAGGTGGCTGTTCTCAACGGTAGGATCAGTACCTTAACAAACGTGCCATGCACTGCGCGCGATCTTTCCATCCTCTTCCTTACCCTATCCTCTCCCCTTCCTTACATAGAATTACACTTACATCATGCACCACACACTACAATATATAAGTACTACACATGTCTGTAGAATAGGGAGCTTAGAGTTTGTCCCGACATCTGCACCACTGAACACCGTCAACTGCAAGCATTCACAATACTAACGAGACTAAAAGACATAGCAGTTTTGATACCCAGAAACAATATTCAATCAATCGAAAAAAATAAGGATTGAAACGACGTTGATTCAGAGACAATATGGAATATAACGTTAGAGTTTTATTAAGATGTAGATCAAATTATGTTAATTGCGGAGATTGAAGACCGGAATCTCACCTATTTGAACCCGCAAAGCGATGGGGACTAAAAAAAATTAAAGCTTAAAAGACGCCATTTCGTTCGCCCGTTGGGCAAGTTCGCTAGTTGACGTTCTCAATGTTCTCATGGCAGGGAGTCGATTCATTCGCGTGAAACACGATAAGGGATAAGCGCCCAGGGCTTTTCTAAGAGCACTACAAAACAATTTCCACAATTAAAAACGCTTACAAAAAATATGGTATACTGAAATTCGGCCCCAAACCATTACGTGGTTAGTTTTTGCATGACGTTTGTAACTACAATGTTGTTGGCTTGTTTTCCTGCGAGTCACCTTCGTCCAATACGAATGTATGATTCGTGGAAAACGGATTCAACCGACCACAAAACACGTCCCCACTTAACCGTGTTGACGTAACGTTCTGACTCAGTCTACCCAACACTAGTTACAATTTTTAGTTATGGACATGAAACATTTACTTCGGACTATTTTATTATGTTCTCCAGGATTTGCGAATATAAAGCGAATTTTAATTAAAACTGTTTCTTGAAGATTACTCGTGTCCATTACTTAAGATCATGAGGTCATGGATTTCCAAGGACAAATGTTTCCTATTTTCGTGGAGTGGGGAGGTGGAAGTCCGGGATATCTCTTAGAAAGTATATTGTTGTGCTTCTGAATGATCGATTCTCTCACTTTCGTCTTTTTAACAATTCACTTACTACTTCACAGTTACCCTGATTTTTTCTCGTGACTGATCTGCGTAGATGGGCAATGTCTCACATTTTCCACATCCTAACTACTCCACAATTGACTGAAATTCAATGATGCACGCTTTAACAGATGTGGATAGCTTCAACAGCTCGTAAAGTATATGCATTTACTTGTTCGTTTGCTGAACGGTGAAATCCATATGAGTCATTTCCAATACGTACAGAAATTGACAGGAAATTGGATATGTGAGAGGCGTCCCTACTTCGTTAGATTCCCAGGAACTTGCGAAACCTCCACTAACCAATATTACTGATTTCCAATACGCCCAGACACTGAATGGAAACTATGCGGTCTCCGGTCACGTGAGCGATGTCTATGGTTTCATTAACTACCCAGGTATCCGGAAAAAATGCAAAAATATTACTAACCAGTATTATTAATTTCCAATTCACGCAGAAATTGCAAGAAAACTGGACTACGACTCGGTGGGAGGTGTCTATGGTTTTGTTAGAAATCCAAAAACTCGGGGAAAATTTAAAAGCATCCCTCTTATTAATTAGTAATACGAGTAGAGATGCTTCTCTATGTTGAGAGGTGCCTATGATTTCATTAGATGCCCAATAACTTGAAGAAAATATAAAAGCATCTCTATTACTAATAACAAAGAAAATGTGGCGTCGCCGACGCCGTAAACTGCTTTAAAAATAGTTTCTTGGGTTAAAAATTTCTTTCATGCCCAGCTTTCTTCAAATATGTTCTTTCAGTATTTGGCATTGGACTTACCAATGAATCGTAGTAGCTGATAATGTTATAATCCCGATCAAAAGTTCCTAACACCCAATGGCCTTGTATGTTATCCGGTACCTTCATACGGGTTATGTACTGATATTATTGAAATTTCAAAATTATAATTGCCGTAACAATTACTTGTAGGTGTTGATGATGCTAATAGTTAAATTTTAGTACAGCATATTTTTTTCGCTATTTTGCTAATATGCACAGAAATGCACGTAGCACATTTGCATTACCACAAATGCTAAATGCAAAAAAGCATATCATTTCCAATTAGTCACGAAAATTCAGTCGCAACATAGTTTACATTTGATTCTTCCCCGGATTTCCTTAACACTTCCATATTTTTCTCCCCTAATATTTGAAGAGATTCAAACTTCACAAACTCGGTCTAATTTGTGTTCACTTCTTCTTCAGCAATTGCTCTTATAATTTTTTTATGGAATATAGGGTTGCATGCAAATCTAACAGTAAAAGACGACTGTTTTGTATGTTTATGTGAATAAGGTGATAGTTAAGTTTAATAAACATAAGTTGTGGGTCACATTCATTTGAAAATCGGTATTTGCACTTATGTAAGAACGTAAAAGTGAGAAGTCGAACATAACGTTCACTCAGTCTCTAGTATTACTCACAGTTTTGTTTTCGCCGAATTCACTTGAAATTCAAGTTTAATAAGTTCCGGGGCAATTCTTCGAAGGATTTTTCGGGGCATTCTTCGTAGGTTTTCGCAAATTTATTTTTCTAAATACGATAATTCGAATCGAAATCAATCTTTAGCGCGATTTACTTGGTAATTCAATTGTACGCTTAAAGATGTTAACATCAGTGTTGCCAACGTCGTGAAAGGTAAATTATCGCGTATTTTGCGTATGTTTCGGTCGTGGTGTTTAATCAATGCCATCTACATAGATCGATTGGTTTAATTCCAGGCATTATCACTAAGATCGCAGCGCCAAAACACAAAAAATAGTTTTTGGAAGGGTCTTTGAATCTTCTAGCCGGATCGGAAAACAAATTATCAGTTCCTCATCAGGAGACCGAGACGTGTCGAATGAAATCAGATAGGTCTCCATTGCTGCACGGGAAGTGGTCTACCCGCGAGGAGCTGAATCGCACACATCTGCACATAGCACTCTCAATATTTTTACTCGAATAGGGATATAGGGATTAGTAATAACGATGCTTTTGTATTTTTATACGTCGTATGCGCGCAGAAATTGAGAGAGAACAACACACCCTCTGGCCTTGAGGGCGATGTCAATGGTTTCATAGATACCCAGAAAGACTGGAGAAATACAAAAACAATGATTCAATTTCGTTTTGGCTGAAAAATGAAAATATTTGAATATATTACTTTGTCCATTCTCATGCTGCGCATAGTCGGTGGTGATTGCGTCACTGCTTACGTCATGCGACACAAAGAAACTATCTAAACAAATATCGACCTGCTGTTCAGTATTAACGCGTGTTGTTAAGGAACGTGCCATAGTTTTTTATTTTGTTGGTATGTACAGAACTTTTGTACTAAAGTATAATATATATATATATATATATATATATATATATATATATATATATATACCATTTTACTGTAGTATTTGTAAAGAACGTTCACGTGTGTACGAATTATACGAGAATTGTTCGAAAGTTCTTTACGAAAATTTCCCTGATCTGTTGTGTACTACCGAAAAAGTTGAGTACTTTAATGTGCAAATTATCATAAGTGTGTTTACAACCATGCCAGTACAAGGCAAAACTCCCAACTAACAAAACATCTATTCAGGATTCATCTATTCAGGATCGGTTTTTGTAAACACTTTTGGTTCGTCACTCCGTTTGCTAGTTGTGCTAGAAGTAGAGAAAGGTATGTGGGTTGCTATGTAGTTAGCAAAAATCAATTCTAAATTCGTTTACCGATGCAAATAATATATCTATACACTGGGAGCGAACATTAATAATTTCTAAATGTTACAAACCTCGCTTTGTTGGTTTTGTTATTCATCGTCAGTAGTAAAACGATGGGAAGAGATTCTAGAGATCAAGAAAATGTAACCAGATTGTATTTATCCACATACGTCAGTTACAGCGTTTACTGTACAGTGTCCCTTACAGTGTTGACAAAATAAATCAAGTCAATTCGATTCTGTAACGAAAAAGCTCAACATTATTTTTCGCCAGGACACTATAAGAGAATGAAATTCATTGGCGCTGTCGTACTGTAAAGTATTAAGTACATTAATAATCTATTAAACTAGTAGAGCTCCAAAATCACAGACTTTCTCGCATTATTTGTAACGGCTCCGATATAATATACTACTACAAGAACCTGCACATATGTTTCCATCCAGGAAAAACTGTTTTCTCTGCACCGAGATTCGAACCCAGGTCTATCGAGTTAACTCATTTGCTTTACCGCTACACCACCCAGTGGCTCGGCCGTACTCACTTTGCCGAACGCTTAAATTCTAATGGTCTCGCCATTTATTCACAGATAAACATAGATCACTTCATAGGGAGAATGAGGGCGAGCAGACGAGGCGCGCCACCAGCGGGAGCGCCACAAGCGTGTTTATCGTACAGCTCTTGACAGAGAGGTACTCTGGGGAGCAATTCCTTTTCCCGTAGATCATGCACGCGTTCGATTTGAATTAATATGCGTTTGTAGACTTTTGTTTGCGGGTTAGGAATACCGGCGCATTTTAATTTCTTGCTGCATCCACGGATTCCGATTATAGGAACCAGTTTTAGACAGATACGAACGCGGGTGAGGTGATGTCAGTTGAACATAAAACTGTCTTTTGCGTTCCACTGTCTGTTAAATGGAGGACGGGAGCCAATAATTAGTTACATTACATTACCATTTCATCTATTTCAAATTTTAATATACTTTGCTTGTCAAGAATTACAATTTGTTAAACCCGTTGTCGGATACTTTCGTTACTCACAGGTATTAACACAATTATTTTCCCTTATTCTGTATCAGTAGCCAAAACTGAAGAAGAGCATTTCATTATTATTGTCTTTGTTATTAACAAGCTTACCCGAGCAAAAAAGCAATTCCGAGCTGAAAAATTAATAAACCTATCATTTTCATCCGTGAGTAATAAAGGACATTTGTCACCATTTGAAACAATTCAGTAGGCTTTGAGTTCATTTCGGTACATCTTTATGATGCTCAAACTATCAGCGTTCGAATTAAATATCTTAGCGAAACGACACCATAGGTTGAATATGAACAGGTGTATTAATTACAGTATAATTATACAGAGAATTACAATATGAATTTACAGCTGGGCGTTGATATGCAAGAAACCAATAAAGTTCTTGCTATCGATTTTGTCCATTAAACTTCTTGCATATTCTCGAAATTTTATTTAATTTGACTTGCACTCCGTAAAAAATAGATTCCATTAAAGTAAAATATTACTAAGCCATACCTTGTTTTATTAAATAACACAATGTTATGTCTTCTTACGAATAATAATAATAAATCTAATAATGAATCCTTCCTACCATGATCCTAGCTCTTGTAATTTACAATTAAGAACCTTCTGGCTACCTACTCCTACAAAATCAATGCCAGTAAAAGCTTTTTTCTCACTAAAATGACTCCTTAAATAAATGAGACAATTTAAATCAGATAATAATGCATTAAGCATTTGGTAAATTTAGGTTAACTTTCTAAACATTTTTAGATGGGCGATAAATAGTTTAATTTTGCACTGCCGCTCAAGTGCTGACAATAAACGTGATTGGCACGTATAGAAGTGTAGGTGTGAGAATAGGAGGGGGAGAGTTCGACAAAAAATAGACTTGCGCCTTTTTCAGCGTACTTTGCTCTATCCGCGAAAAAAAGAAATAACAATAGAGCCGTTTATGAGAAAAATGTTTTTTTATAAAGTGCCTTAACTTCAAACAGAAATTACGCGAAAACTGATCAATTAAAAAAACATGAAAAACATTTCTGAATTAAAAAAATGTTAGGGCGTCCGTGCATCCCTTTCAACGGCCCGCCGGGTAATTTATAGAAGGTGCTGCAGCGGCGCGGCGTTCGCCTGAAAGTGATGAGAGAAACACGGAGACCAATCAAAGACGACGAACTAAGCATTCAAATCCGGTGGGCGCCACAAACCCCCTTCTGTTCAACACCTACAGCCAATATCTGGCCCCTGACAGAAATTGAACTCGCGGACTCCCAGCAGCAGCAGCTGGAGGACATGAACCATCTCAAAGCACGAAAAAGACCTACATGGAAGGGGTGGCGGGTGAATTACGTTTACGGATTTTGTTGAAATGTTGAGAGCTTTGGGGAGCGAGGCGGTTTCTTTGCCCTCTCTCCACACTTCCAGATGAATGGCTGTTTACCAACGGTACATTTCAAAATACCCGAGTTACTATCGAAGAATTATTATAAATAAATATTTAAAAGCCGGCTCATCCGGAACAGGCTCTTTCAATTCAAGCGTAGCTCCCTATTTGAATCTTTTCCCAACAACATTAACAATTTTCCTTCTCGTTGTGATATGACATCAAACACAGACAATACAACTAAATCATATTCGAACCCAAACAATGAAGGTTCCTCTCTGACACTGATTTTAAGACCACACTAGCACATGAGATGCGGTGCGTGCAAGAGTGTCCTGTGTGGGTGTCTGTTTTGCTGTGAGCGTGGCGGAGCTGGGTGGCGCGTAGCCCGATAGTGCTGTGACAAGCGGCGGCCGCTGCGTGAGGGAGCTCGGTGGCTCAAAGGCACTGCGCCCTGATTTGCGTTCCACCTCACTACGCAACCTGCAGAGCGCGAGGCTTCATCCTGGATGTCAGGGCAACCCAGGGCTGTTTTCAAGGAGCCCAGGCCAAGAGGCCGGCGCATTCTGGGGACATGTCGCAAGAAGCTGGCCAAAAGTCATGAAACGAATTGTACGAAACTATATTTTTCTTCGGAGGAATTTAAAGACGAAGAATCCCTTCGTTGAACGCCGTTGACCAGAAGGCCGTGCGTTATCTACCTTCGCCCCACAGTCAGTCTGAAGTTCCACTACTTTCTATACAGACGTGTGCGAGTCAGTTTGCGTAGTACCTTTTTGGAGCTTTTGTGCAGCTACACATTGATCCAAATCAAGTTTTGGAAAATTTCTGGAGAACACTAATATGCTATAAAACATTTAAGTTTGTTATTTATTTGTATTAATATTGATCCTGATAACTACCGTACAATTTTGCACAAAAAAATGCAATTATTTTCTTCGTGTAGACTGAAAGTTCTATGTTACGTAATATTCCGCTTTAATTTTGGTAAAAGCTTTTGTATTAAGCTCTTGCCCAATTAAATTAGGAAAATTTAGCCGTTAATTACTGCTAATCTCATTTTAACAATGAAATATCTTCACACTGGAAGGATGAGACTCGTCATTTTGATGACTACATAATTTTCAAATGCCAATTTCTCTTGTAATATTGAAAGGGGTACCTTTACCCTCATGAGTTTTCATTAATAATCAAATAGAATAAGAAGTGGAAATTTCTTCTTTTTTGACGAGAGGATTTTTTTTTATTATCCAATCTATCTAGTACTTCAAAGAGACAGTATGTGAGAACTGTCAAAATTAGTCGCTCATCCAACAGCATTTCGCTGTATCCAGGTGCATAAATACTTCTACCAAAGCACTAAAATGTATTATTATTATTATTATTATTATTATTATTATTATTATTATTATTATTATTATTATTATTAATTTATTTTTTCAGTCTCTTTCTATACAACTGTTTCTATACAATTAGATATTATACCGAGCATCCAAAAGGAAAGTATAATTAATTTTAACAACATGTAGTGTATTATTTACTATTTGGATTGTATAATTCTGAAGAACCTGTAACAATCATTGTACTTCAGCTGCTGGGTCAATGACCTCATCTAGATCGGGTTTTTGTCCAGTTTCCCTGATACTTGAATAAATGCTGAAATGGCCCCTTGTATCGCTTCTGTAACCCCCCCCAGTTTTCAACTTTTTGTGACGTAAGTAAATAATAAAGTCACAAATTGGTTTTTATTGAGAAAAATGCATAGAAGAATAAACATTCAATTGTCATTGTATTTCTGAGATTAATTTTTAAGTCGCTTAATTGTTGTAACAAGCGTTCGGCTTCCTTTTTAATATACTTATTATCTGTTCAATATACAATATTGCTAGGTGTTTAAATAATATATATTATTGTTCAATTTTGTATTTGTAGGAAGACGCCCGAAAAATTTAGCAATTTTGGAATTTTAGAAAATTTACACTTAAACCTGGAAATAGGACCTACGCTACCTTGATAAGTGTATTTTATTCTATTCTTACAAGAAACTTAAAGAAAAAAGTTGGACCCATTTTTGAGAAAATTTTGAAAATGTCCGGGAGGGCTTCATAGAATGAAACAGAAAATTTACACTTAAACCTGGAAATAGGACCTACGCTACCTTGATAAGTGAATTTTATTCTATTCTTACAAGAAACGTAAAGAAAAAAGTTGGACCAATTTTTGAGAAAATTTTGAAAATGTCCGGGAGGGCTTCATGGAATGAAACAGCAAATTTTAAAGATTTTTTCATAATCTCAAAGCTTCGAGCCAGATGGATATAGATGTCATCAATTCGGAAAAAATATTACGTATGATTTACGCGCTAGTGGTGTTTACAGACGGATGAACAGACGGACGTTTAAAAAACAACACTTTTCCCTATCAGGGGACCCGAAAACAAGTATTTCCGTTGAAATATCACAATCGACTTTCCGCAGCATTACATAACTTTCCGTATACTACGTATAATAATTGGGAAAGTAAAAGGGGGCCCCTGGGCTGACAAAATGTGGTAGCGCTGTAGATAGTAAACAATGTACACTTAGTTTATATATAAGAATCTAAGCTACAAGAACTTTCCACGCGTTTTTTTCAATGATATCATTGCAATTAATTTCACGTAAAACATCATGCTCTAAACGCATTCGAATAAGGCGAGAAAGACGATTTTCATTCATATTTGTGCGCAATCACTTATTCACTAACTTGAGTTTCGCCACTACAAGTTGTAGCCATTAACCCTAAATACATGTTTAAAAGAATTTCTATACTTGAAAAAGTTTCTTAAAAATTGTAGTCAAAAAGTAGGAAATTGAGTAAAATTTGATAAAAGGAAAATTCTTTAATCATTGTACATTGTACAATGTCGTACTTATATATATATATATATATATATATATATATATATATATATATATATACATATAGGAACACAAAGAACATGAACCATTCCAGTCTTCGATAAAGTTTACATTAATAAATTATATCGTTCAGCAGGTCCAGTAAAATACGTATACATTTTGAACTAAATAAAAATATTTGTCACCTGTTAAACACGAATTTACCATTGCCAACTAAATGTAACGAATGACCGGCACATGGAACGAGCAATGCAAAATCATTTTTCTACAATAATGACTTTCATTCCCCTGTCCTTGTCCGACATTTTTGACGCATTGTCAGACGACTTACCACGACAATCATTTAAACCTCCATCATTATCACACAAAAAACGGATCAAGGCATTTACGATAAAGGAACCGGTATGACCACAATTTAGTAAAAATACAACAAATCTTTCTTTTGGCATATCTTCTTCCAAGTAAATAAGTATAATCGATAATTGATCAATATGACCTTCGACAGGAGAAGAGTCAACAGATACTCTAATATTTGATGTTATCAATCTCTATAATTTACTGAAGCATTTTATTACCAATTATATAAATAAGTTTTTTACAAATTGCTGAGGACAAATAGTAATTTACAGCTCTTATTCCTTTGTTTGCATGTCTTTCAATATGATTAGACGAAATTTTCCATTATTTGGAGATCCAGTCAGTTCATTTTCATCACTAAATGACAACTAAAATCCGGCTAGGAACTTTATTGTGTCTGTAACTCGTTGAAGGACTTTACTGCAGTAATCGCTGATCTCTATATATTGATTTGTGAAATCATATTTTAATTTTTGTAGCTCACAACGATCTTCCTAAAGCTGTAATAAATCCTACATTACATTTAGAAATTTCGTGATAAGCTAAACTGACTAATGTGTGTTTCTAGTCATTATAGCTGCTGAGATTAGAGTTTTGAGTACCGGTCAGTTTGCACACATAACAATAAATTTTTCCAGTGCTTGAAGAAAAACACACCCAAAAAAGGGAACAGTTTCATTAAGTAGATTTTCTTGAAAAATATTCCAGTTGAATATTTTCGATTATAGCTTGACTCCCCTGAACTTGTTGTTACTCTGATTTTCCGAATAAATTTTCATCACAATTTAGTAAATCATGAAATCTTTCTTAGCCGAGTAATCGATTAATTGCCTGTGTAGTGTTTTGAGGAGAAAGCCCAATAACATTTTCTAAACCGCTTCTTCGAATATTAGCATCCAGGGTTAATTCAGACTGTAAATTTAATTCTGAACAGTCAAAATGTGAAGATAATTTTACATCACTATTTTCTTGTACACTGATTCTAATGTTGGGCTATGAGATGAATTAGTTGGTAAATCTTATTGTTCCAGTACATTAGTTTCGGTTTGTGTTGTTATCGTCTCAACACGCGATTGTTTCGAAAAATAGTTTCCTAACTTTAGTTTCTAGTTTCAGAACTTTAGAGAGACATTCTTCTGATTTTGGCTTTCAGTATCTACCTTTCTTTTTGCCGTATCACTTTCGTATATTCGAGGAGTTTTATGCCTGGCACTCATTTTCTTTCTGCAATGCATCAACAAATTTTTGATGCACACAAATATAAAATACGACAAGTTTCTGTTGACAGAACCTTTTTGTATTGAATACTCCTTTTATGCGTTGTTCGTAACAATATGAATTATACATTTATCTATAAAACATTTTTATGAATCACTACCGGTACCCGGAAGACGTTGTCTTGCCCACCATCTCTTTCTTCTTCCTTCTCCCTTTCTCTCTCTGTCTCTCTGTTTGTTTCTCTCTCTCCGCATCTCTATCTGCCACTATGTTTCTCGGTATTTGTCTCTCCCAGGCGAAATTTTACAATCGCAGGGGCAGAATATGGAATGAAGACGCTCTTAATACTCGTACTTCAGGATGCGGCGAGTTGCGTAGAGCGACCTGTTCAGGGGCGCTTGAGTCAGCATAAAATCGCGTATATGTACGCAGACATATGCTCATTACCATTGTATATCCTAAATTCTTCTCAAAAATGCAAGTAATACGTTGACAACGTTTTATCGCAATCGGATGAACGGTACGGCAGCGCATTAAATACGAACCAACAAACAAACAAATGTTTTTGTTTGTATATTAGAGTACACTTACACTTTTCTAAATAGAAAATATTATTTTTACTTTCATGTTAAAATAAACTAATGAAGGCGCACTATAGAACAAAACTATATATTTTCGACCAAAACTCGAGCATCGACTTTTATCTTAACTTTTCCACTCGAGCTTAACTTTTCCACAAAGTTTGACTTAGCTCGGATTATTATCGTTGTTTTATTTTATTGTATTCTGATATCTCAATGAAGTGTCGAGTTCGCACAATTGGATTAAAACAACTGATTAAATGTTCTCTTCAAGCACAATTTTTAATATAGAATATTCATTCACAGAGAAAAGGATTTTTACATAATGTTCCAAACTCTTGTCTAACACATTTGATGCATTTCCTATTTAAAAGAGCTATAAAATTGGTGAAGTCAAATCTATTAATACAAATTACATGTTCGTGGAATATCGCTGCAAGATTAGATAATATAAATTTTGTTCAATTAATTTAATATTTGGCTTAAAATTTTTATTAGTGGGACGAGCAACACGGGTTTCATCCATTTTAAGTTCTGCCACAACTAATGGCAAACTTTTTCTCCTGCATATCTTTTCATTTATTTTCCAGTTTTGTGGGTTTCCAAATGCGTGGGGCCTCTGGGTTACAGCCCCTGCAGCTCCGCCTTAAATTCGGCCCAATGACTGTTTTAAAGGAGAGCATCTAATGCTAATTTTCTTCATTGTTACGAATTGTTAATTATTGTTATATACGTTGTTTTATTATTAATTAATTATTGTTTTATATAAGGATATGCATTCTCAAGAAAAGTGGTTAGCATTGGCCGCTGATCATTTAATCCCTCTTGCGTTGGTGTCGCCGAAGAATTTTATTACGAATTACTTGCTGTATCTAATCTCACTCCCCTCGTTCCCCTTTACGATATGACGTGACGAAGTTTCTTCCTCGCCGCCACCATTGCTGCTGCCGGCTCCTACCGCATCGTGGGCAAGGTTCCAAGACTTCCGTGTTCGAAAATAGTGAGTTCGTCGATGGGTACACGCCAGATTATGCTTCGCCTGCGATTTTTTCGTTATGTTCTATTTTCATGTTTTCTAATCCGCACAGAGCCGTATATGTTATAACTCGTACGTAGTACCCTCCCTAAGTGCCGTTTCTTTATCGTTATAAAAGGAATGAAATAAGTGCTACAATTTCTACCAGTGATTTTCATTAGATTCATAATTTCTAACTTTTGCACTTTTCGTTCATGACCTCGGTTCAACGAAAATGCGACCTTTTTTTGGCTAATTTTGCATACTTTGCTCTTCTCAGAAAACAAATTGTAGTCGTATTTAAAAAAAACAACTTTTTTAAAATTCCATTTATTTCAAGCAACCGTTTAGCGAAATTTACACCTGTTTTGGAATTACTGGTGTTAAAAAGCACATACATTCTTTCATTGTTTCTAAGTTTTGCAATTTCCGAAAATTAATAGGTTTCAACAAAAATGCGACCTTCGCCATTTTTGTTAGCGCACTTTGCTCTTATCCAGAAAAAAAAGAAAAAAATTGAAGCTGTTTAAAAAAATATTTTTTAAAATTTCAAGCAAATATTAGGCAAGGACTCATATTTTGGAACGAGTGCTACAACAGCACATACTTTCTCTCTTTATTGTTACTTTTGTAACTTTTGCATTTTGATAATTCAGAGTTCAATGACACGAAGACCATTTACGACCTCTTGAACGTCCCTTGATTTATCTATGGGAAAAATAAACAAACCAATAGGAGGGTTTTGGTGACTTTTTCATCATTTGCATAACTGCAACCAGAAATTGCGTTCCTCGAGTTCCTTCCAATCGATCTGAGCAAATCAATTTTGAAGAGAATCGGTGTAGGCGCTATCGTTGACCTCCGACAGACCGACCGACTGACAGACGGACGGACGTACGAGCAGACGAACGGACGGGCAGACGGACGGACAGATGGACGAACAGACGGACGGACACACGGACGGACAGACGAACGGACAGACGGGTGGACAGACGGACGGGCGGATGGACAGACATAACTCAGTGTTCCCGGCGCGTAAACGGCTTTGGTAATTATTCCGGAAAATGTAGTGCTTGATAATTCGGGGAAGTGACGATGTACCTTCCCCCCTAGAACGTGTGACACAGCGATGTGCTACATGTCGGCTTGCACAGAATTCTCTCTTTAAGGTACCTCTGCCAGCGGAGCTCTGGCCTTGCCTGGGAAAGCTGTAAGGGGCCCCGACTGGCCTCCCGATGTGTGGTAGTGTAGGGCATGTAAGTGTACTTTTGTACTAAGGGGAGCTTAGAGGAAATGGATAAGGAAGAAATGGTCGCGCTTGGTCCGTGGCCCATTGCTAGGGTACGGCAGCCGGATTCGCCATTTCTTGCACCCAACACTCAACCTGCTGGATTCTTGGATTCACATGAAAATTCACAAGCTGGAACACCTGAAGTGACCTCCGTGTCCTTACGTGACCTTCCGTTGACAAACCGTTGTATCGGCAGGGCTAGGAACGTTACGACTCACGAGACGTTTGTTAACCGGCGTCACATTGTGTAGCCCGCTTGTTCGTTTTAGTCGAGAGGCGCTCTAGTTAGCAGTGACACGCGTTCTTAATACTCATACAACCGAAGTATGTCTGCAGGATCTCCTAAATCTCTATTCTTTTGAATAAAACTGAAAAAGTAACTTACGTACGGGGTGTATAGGCGCATTCACACTATGATTTATTTACGTACTTTTCTGCTAGATAACATTATTGTAAACATTTTATTTCCGTTGCAAAAATGAAATTGATTAATTAATTTTAATTTCATCTATTCATTTATTTTATTTTGATTATTGAATCATACTCTAATCATGAAATCCTCTACTTAGATGATCTTTCCCGGGAACATTTGTCTTTACAATAATTGCATTTGAATTATTGAAACTTTTGTTCGACTTTTCCGTTTTTCCGAACCTCTTCGGAAACAACATATCGTTCTTGTAACCCTGCATGAACAACAGACAATCGGGACGCGGCGCTGCCGACAGAGAGTGTGAGAGCGCTGGCGCGGCGATGCGCAGGGGCGGGGCGAAATTCGGGTGCGTTGCCGGGTGACTTGCGCGCAGCCCCGAGGCGGAGGTCACGATCGGTCCGAATACTAATCGGATAACGAAAACTTGCTTCATGGCACTTAACAACTTACTTTTTTGTTCGTTACTGAAAAAGCTTGTGCAATTTCCAGTTAATGCGAGTATCTAGCGCAATGAGTGTTGTGAGTTAGAGCTCCTTTCCCGTCCAAGCATTGCCTCTGGACTCGACATTTTCAATTTTCTCGTTTTTAGATCAAAACTGGCGTCAATTGATTTAATGATTGATTTATTGACTGATTAGTGATTCCAGGCGCGTGAACTGCTGAGGTCATTAGTCCCGTAGTGCGTGATTTTTAACGCGGGAGTTGGCGGTCATCGTCTATCGCTGGGTGGTGAGATCCGGCACTGACCTATTCTTCGCCTGGCGCAGTTTCTCTCCGATCAGGTATCTCCCATCAGCACCCACCGCCCTAGCTGGGACAAGCTCGAAGCTCTCGATGGCACTCTCAGCATGTGTGGTAGTGTAGTGTGTGTAAGCGGGAGTGTGTGTAAATAAAGTGTCATGATAGGGCAAGGAAAAGGAAGGAAAGATAGCGCGCAGACCGTGGATGGTTTGTTGGGGTCCTGATTCAGCATTCGCCAGGTATTGATCGGAGAAATTACGGAAAACTACCAATCAGAGCAACCGGCCACTAGAATTCTCGTGACGCTGCAGTATTAATTGTTCAGCTTTCCGCCGTATGCCATACATAATTCCCTAAATTTCAAACATTTAAAATATTTTAGCATTTTTATTTAACAAATTAAGAAAATATTTTGTTTTTAAAATTTTAAATTACAATTTTTGGTAAAGGATTATAAAGAAAATCTATTTTTAAATAGCGAATAATTTTTATTTCAAACATTTCAGAACATTAAGTCATTGAAAATATTCAAACTTTAAAAAAAATAAAAAAATCGTTGAGTGAAAGAGCGGGTGATTATTCAGAAACGGAAAAGGGTTTAAAATTTCATATGTTTGGTCGGAATCTCTGTTGAAAATGTTTTACTTCATTTCGCTTTGAAACACTTTTTTAATATCTTGCTGGACAATGGAGACGCTTTTAGGCAAAGAAATGACCAAAGTGGTTAACCCTCATGAAAACAATAAATACTCAGGGAAGTGGAAATTTGAGGAACGTTGGCCCTGCTCTCTATCAGATATTAATTATTCTGCTCTGAGCAGTTGTTCAGAGAACTTCGGGCTTCTTATCGCAGTCCATAGTGCTTCTCGGCCGCAGCGGTTAGCTGTACGGTGTGCGGTTATTATGAAGTGCGAAGAATAAAGCGACCCAAAAGGCAACAGTTACAATTGCTTTTAATAACCAGCAGTGAATCCAATCCATTAAGTGCGTTGACTTGAGCCAAAGCGTAACAGACGTCATGGCCCCGATATACAACATTTCGAACTATGCAGCTCCGGATCAACTGGACAGACATCACAACTACGGAGATCAACTAGGAATCCTGCCTCATCGACTTCTCAATCCGCCTACGCAGTACGTAAACCATCAGCGATGTGCAGAAGTCCTGCGTCAAGAACATGCAAAGGTGGCTCAGGGCATCAACTGCAACGCTTTTGACCGAGGGGTCCTAGGGTCGGAATTCGGACGGTGGCGGGATTTTCGACACTAGCTACACAGCCAAGTCGAATTCAGCCGCTGACTGGAGGAGAACTCTAGCGGCCGGTTACTCTGATTAGGAGTTTCCGTAGTTTTCCCTAACCTGAAATGCATCATCATGGGGAAAATGCACCTAGCTGACTTTGGCTGAAAACTTTGGTCATTGTTCAGTCCAAACAGCACTCTTACACACCCTGACCACAAGGATATATTACAATCAGCATCAGCCCCCAATTATAATAACCTACAGGGAATAAAATACACTCTCCCATTTGAAATTAAATTCTTAATCAAAAATCTCACCTTAAAAAGCTCCAGATCAGGACGAAATGAGAAATATTATGTTAAAATTTTGCGCAACCCCTTAGGAACCTATCCAAAAAACATTTAAAATTAATTCATAAGAACTTGATACTATACAATAAAATAGAAAAACTCCAACATAATTCTTATTCGCAATTCCCATAATACTGAACAACGCAGAAAGCTATCACAAAACGTGGGGGGAATCTCCTCCCATCTCTAATAAAGGTTTTGGAAAAAAAATAACAACCCTAATTTAACAACCCTATACATAGCACCCCAACAACAACAAAACCCAGTACATAGCAAACCACCAACTTGACCTCACCAACAAATCATTCACATCACCCACTTACTGTACATATCGCATCTGTACATATTGCATCCCCGCATACTGCCTTCAAAATCATTTAACATACAATAGAAACATTTTTAGATATCACAGAGTCTTTCGACAGACTTTTGTATCTAGACGTGATATTCAAGATCGAAATAATCAGAACTCCCTATTATCTACATCAAATTATTCAATGATGTAAATCAGATATCATTTTCGGGCAAAATCACATATCGAATCCCCGCAAAATAAAAGCGGGTTTCCCCCAAGGATTCCCCCACTCTCTGTATCCTATCTTCATGAGACACCTTCCTCTCCTTATACCCATATTGCACAACTTGCCGACGCCATTTTTGTGTCCAGACATTCATTAAAACACCTATGCAACAAAATCCAACTACATCTGAAAACATTGAAGATTGGTTCAATGGAAAATCAAGCTCAATCCGTCAAAATCAACAGCGAAAATCTCTCTTCGAACATTCACCCCCCCCTCCACTTTAAATTAAGAATAAAATATTCCCCTGTATCCCGTACAACCAAACTTTTAAATATTGAAGACTGAACTTCGAATCAAGATTAAACTGGAAAACACACAGCAAACCATAAACCAAAACAAATTTATGCAATTAAAACTACTTTTAAATCCAAAAGTAGTCTCTCCTTAACCAATGCTATCATTCTATACAAACAAATAATCAGATCTTTAATTTTATATGTGGCTGTCCCGTTTAAGCTAATGCATCACAAGACACATGACGCAAATCAAATTTCTCAGACTATTCACTCATGCCTCATGATTTAAATTGGATGTTCAAGTTCATACAAAATTATACTTGCAATACATTAATCACCACATCGCTCATATCTCCAAACGTCTTTATTCAAATATAACTACAATAAATCAAATAGCCCACTACAACTTTGCCGCAATCCATATTTTACTACCGCGTCCTAGACTTAATTTAATTATTGGTGTTGTGACAAAACATAATTTTTCACTAGTTTATTTCAAGCAGAGAAATAATTTAAAAAGAATATTTTTGGGGTTGTCCCTCAATATATTCTGGATCCGCTTCCGCGTGCTGCACTATCCCTTTAACCCTTATAAATAAGTTGACAACTCGTGAAAAATTAAATTTTATGGACAGCAACATACCTTACCATCCCATGAGTTTTCACTTATCTTTGGCTTGAATAAACTCACATGTCAACATATTTGATGATAATCAATAGTTTCAAATAATTTATAGCATTATAGCGTGAATTGACAGGCCACCATTACTTAAGAATCATAAATATTGTAACTTCTTTAATTATCCACAGAGATTGATTAGGACACGCATGTCAAACCCCGCTCGCACGAGCTCCTTGCGCGTGTGTGCAGCGCAGCGCTCCTGCGAGCTCTGAAAACCTCCCCTAACCCCGCTCCCCCCGCTCCCATTTCACACCCAATACAGATAGGAGTGTACTCGCTGAAGCTTAAGAGGCGTGAGGCGGGGAGCAGTAGCTTCATATGAAAATGTCTTTGACAGATTTGTTCTATCAAACAGCCGAGATTTCAATTATGGTTATATTCTTTACTATTTTTTACTATTTTAAAAACTTAATTTATAAAGCTATTCACGGGGTCAAAAATACGACCTCGTTGTTTGCAATGCGTCCATAAGCTGACCTCATTCCGGCCAACGCGAGAAGAACTAACATGTAGATTAGTAACGTTGTACTTATTGCCGATGCTACAGTCTATCCTTTAGAAAATAATCTCATCATTAATAAGTAGATTATTAATTAATTATCGTGTGTGTGTTGCATGTGTGCATGTGCTTAAGTTTACAACCTGGTAAATAGTAGTTATCAACTGTGAAGGAGAATAATTTGTACGAGAACAATAACACACAACTCATTATTTTATTTTTTTCCTCATTTGCACAGGCCGTATTGCGCGGAGGACGCCGCAGAAATTATAGACACAGGGGCAAAATGGCGGGGTGATTTACTTCGGTTATATGGAAAATTTAGTCATTCTTCAAAAATAAATTTTGTAATTTTCCTTATACATTTTTAATACATATTTTTGTATTAGGAATTGTTGCCTAACACCTTTTTATTGGGGGGGGTCACTGAAAGGTATTGGTTATTACCCCTGAATAATACGTTTTCTGAATAAAAAGTTTAAATGTTTTAAACGATTATATTTGCAAGAGTAGTATAACATATATTTTTTCAATTTTTTTCTTTACACTTGGTTGTCTCAGGCAGCATTTTTGCACGGTTATTTTATATTTGAGGGTAGTTTGCCTGTCATAATAACGAACAGAACTAGTTGTGCTACAACAGCACATTGTACAACAATACTGTACTTTCTCGCATTATTTATAACTTTTAAAGTTTTCAAAAATTCGGAGCGTTCACAACGAAAAACAGACCTACGCTATTTTTATAAGCGCACTTTACTCTGTTCGAGAAAAAGAAATAACGTAAGTACACCGAACAGGGGGAAAGTAAAAGGGAGGGGGCTTTCGAATCAGGTGACATTTCAATCCCTCCTGAAAAAGGGCCGCCCTATTCTGCGTGCGAGGCAACGGGGCGGGCAACGGGGCGGGCACCGGGCGGGCAGCTGGGCCGCAACGGAAGCGGAAGGAGTAAAGGCGCGGGGCGCCAGGACTCTACCCTCTCCCATCCCCGCCACTGATAGGCGGCCGTTGACCCCCCGCGCCAGCACGCGAGCGCCGAGGCGGCTTTGCTGCAAAGCAGCCAGCACCCGAGGCGAAGGCCGTCGTTTCGGAGAAGCACACAACACGACACAAAGCGTTGCACCACTCCCACTCATTTGAATGACGCAAGACAATTGCTTCGGAGCCACGGATTTCCCCTCGGCGTTTTCCCTTTATGCGTCTGCTTTTACTTTTCTTCTTCTTCCTCCTTTCCGCATTTCTCCTTTTCTTCTTCGTCATACTTCGTATCCTCTCCTTTTTCTTCTTCCTCTTTTTCTCATCTTTCCCTTTCTCTTCCTTTCCTTCTAACCTTCTCTTTTCTTTCTTTTCTTCTTACCTTCTCTTTTCTTTCTTTTCTTCATACCTTCTCATTTCTTCCTCTTTCTTTCTCCTCTTTTTCTTAATTTTTCGAGTTCTGATCCCCGTCATTTTGTTTCCGTTAAGACAAGAACGGACAGCAGGCGATTTCTAAATCTTCATCCTTTGGTGTTTTCTACTCCTATGTCCGTGTATGATGTTTCACAAATTGCGAACTGTGAAGACACGCCACGACGCGTTCTATTTTTATTCCCGAGCGAAATGCTTTTAGTTCAAAACAGATACACATGTTTGTTTTCTTGTTTTTCAGATAATTCTCCATGAATACTGCAGGTGAAGAAACAAGAGACATTGTAATGTGCATTTTCTGAAATTTCAGGTAGAATTTTTTTTTAAATACCGATTTTCACCTTGAGAAGCCACCGAATACTTTTATCGTTTACTTCATTACTGTGTGTTTCTGAACCTGAATCGAAACACATAATACGTAGTATACTTAATACTCTTACTATCATTCGGGATTCTTTATGGCCACGCGGGCCTTCGGAATCCTTTACCTAGCTACGAAGCGAACAAATAATCCTAACATTTAATGTATTCGATATATGTATTTGTATATAAGAAGCTAGCAGTGCAACAAACCCACAACTTTTCTCGCATTATTTGTAACTGCTATGCAATATTATAACAATACATGAACCTAGAAAAGGATCTCCAACTAGCATTTTTTTTTCTTCTCCCGAGATTCGAACCCACATCTTTAAGTTAACATGCAGACACGATACTCCTGCACCACCATCATTACTTTTAAATTCTACTAAAGTACTAGTTTATTCAAATAATGTAGTCATCTCCTTTAAAGATCTAACATATTACATTCCTAACATATTTCATTAAGAAATAAGTCACTATCATCAATATTCTACTTTTGCAATATTATATTTTTGCAATTTTCGATACAGAATATACTACAGAATATTCGCCGAAAACGGGATCTGCGCCTTTTTTTAAACTCCTAATGCTCTATCCAAGTAAAATAATTATTTAACTATTCGTTATATCACAAGCAAAATTACACGAAAAATACTCATATTTTCGAACAATTATACATGACAGTATTTCAAAATTTCTTTAAAAAACAAATTTCATTAAGGAAAAAATATCTATCTTCAATATTGTGGTTTTAGAAAGGCGCGAAACAAACTATTGAACTTTGCAATTATCGAAAATTGAAAATTCCAACGAAAACAAGACCCACGTCATTTTAAGCGTCATTTAGACTATTTGAGAAAAAAGCGTAACAAAAAAATTGGTGCCAGTTCTGAGAAAATTTTGAAAATGCGTTTGATGCCGTACAAACAAATAGTACGTAGAAATAGAAAGTACAAACGTAGTAATAGAAAGTACAAACAAAAATCAAAATAGCCGTATTATCCGTTCCAAACTCGCACGGCCCTGCGTTCGTCGAAATCAATCGAGGAATACTAATTTGGAGAAAGTCGTCTGAACGGCTTAGACGCTAGCGTCCACCACAGGCGCTCAGCAGGCGGACAGACGTACGGACGGACAATAAAACAAATGGACGTGCAGACAGACACACGGACGGACACATGGACTGACGAATGAAAGGAACGGACAGTCAGACGTTTCGCCGTCAATCGATTTTTGGTATCAAGGACCCACAAAACGTGCATTCTGACTACACAACTTGTTAGAGGAAGTAATTTACTATACGTAGGAAACAGATTATTCCCTTTTTTGACATGAGGGGCCCCCATTACTATTGTTTTCCCAAAGAAAAATCGCAAATTTCTGCTTTATACCGATTATCTTTTCTCCGAAAGTTCGTAGAACGGCTAGATTAATTGTAACCCCAGTAACTCATACCCCTGTGTCTCAGTACAGAACTCGAGCTTCACCAACACGAATCTCTCCATCAATCTACTCTAACTCGTATCTCTCTAATTCGTACATCCTTAATTCAAACTTAACTAATTCGTACTTCTGACACGTATCCCTTGAACTTTTACATTTCTAACGCGTTCATCTCTAACTCGTGCCTCTCTAATTTGTATCTCTCTAAACCAAACCTCTTGAACTCGTATCGCTCTAACTAAAGTCTTTCTAATTCGTATCTCGAACAGCAACCTCTCTAACACAAACCCCTCTAAGGCACCTAACCAACTCAAGTCACACCGGTTGTATTAGCTCACCCAGCGTGACCGATCCCTGTAGCGTCTCTGACAGAAGGTGCTGAAGGGACTGAGCTCCGTCCGTGTCGGATTTTCGACTCTTGGATATACCACTCGGATGAATTCAGCCACAGATCGGTAGTTTTCTGGGGTTTCTCTGCTCTTATAATAGTCCAATGCCTGAGTAGTACCTCACAAATGGGCCATGGACCACACACGATTTACACTATCATAGATGCCGGGCGATCATTATGGAGCTAGAGCTTGTTCCGGCAGAAATGGTTCCTCTCTGTTGGAGATACTAGGAGAGGAAAATCTACTACAAGCCAACTACGGTCCTACGATCCTACGGTACACGTAGGATCAAGGTAGGATGCGTAGGACCTCACCATCCAGGAAACATTACCGCCACCTCCCGGAGTAAAACACTCACGACAATAACAGGACTAATCCCCATAGCAGTCGGAAATATCTATTAGTCAATCTAATATCATAACTTGAACCTCAACTACTCGTTTGTAGGTGATTCTGTAAATTGTACACACCTGTTTTGGAAAATACACTAATTTTAATTCGATAGGCACTCTGTTTCTGACGCCATATTGAGAACTGACTGTTACGATCGGTTCCACCGGTCCTGGGCTTAAAAATTGCTCTTGCGACAAAAAAATCCAAATGCCTTTGTCACACAAACAGCTATTAAGGGGAATGCTTTTCTATCTATGAAACATGAAACTATGAAGTTTCAACTTTTCCCAACATTTACACATTATTGAAACCAAACTTTTTGTTAATGGAATCGATTCACGTTAAGTATGAGTGGAATTTTAACACATTATATTTAATGTGTTAATATTCCATTCATATTTAACGTAAATCGATTCTATTAACAAAAATTCTATTTTCAAAAAATTATTATTTTCATTCCATTTTTTGAAAATATAAAGTTTTTAAACATTTTGAAACAAATGAAACAGTTTTCCAAAAGTGTCCAAATAACATTAAAAACAAACTTCAATTATTTTCCTTTTAACTCTTGCTACGGGAAGACCATAATCATTTGGCATCGTTTTGATTACGTAATCTGAACATAAACCGTAAAGTTTCCGAACACTTATTCGCGTCGATATTTTTATTTCAGGTGTATTTCATGATTTAATATAATTGCAGACTCAAAAGTCTTAAATTATCCATAATTATAAAACTTGTAAAACGACGTATGGCTGATTTTTTCACTCAATTTTTCATGTGAATAGAATTTATGCCATTCGGTGCACTATGATATTCTCATTTTGATTAAACTGTTGCGAGTTCGAAAAATGAAGAAGTCATAAAAAAGAATTTAAAATGTTTGTGAAACTACAACGAAATGCAAATTTTTTGTAGAGAGTGTATCGCTTATGTCGCAACGCAGCCAGTATAAGCCAGCTACGTCACGCGCCCAAATGGCAACAGACAATGGGAAGCTGGCGCAAGCGGTCACTGACAGGTGGCGCTGATAGCGGCGGGCGCGAGCCCGGAGCTGCTTTTGTCAGTCGTCACTTGTCGAAATGCCGCATCCAGGGTTTCCAACCCTCGCTCTAAGCATGTCAATGTTTAAGACAAACTTTAGTACTGGCCAAAAGATATAAATGATTATATCTGTATTCAAATCATAAAATGCTATCTGTTGCTTGCGTGAATTGGATATTCGAATTAAGTGACCATTACTTTTGTATTATTTAACTCACATTATGTTCATTCAGCGTAGTATTACGTGAAGTATAATCGCACGATGAATTATTCCTGGTATTATTATTTATTTGTTTCTTGGGCTTCGGGCTGTGAAATTACTTGGATAATATATTACCCAAATTGAAGACGGTGCTAACAAAAATACTTGAAAAATAAAACAATTTCAAACAATAAAATTACAAATTCAGTCAGTTAAATTGTCATAAATTAGTGTAGATCGCAATAAGGTGCCCATGAAACATTGTATGTTTTCAGCAGTTTCGCTACTGTGGAATGGGAATAAAACAATTGTAGGATTTTAAAATGCGCAAAACATTATTTTCACTCCTGTTACAAATTATACTTCTCCCTCATACGTGAAATTTGTAATAGTCGTTGGCCCAAAGCGCAATATACTAGACTTTTCTGCGGTACACGAGAGTTCTAATGCTCTAATTACAAGAGGTGTCGATGTTGTATTGTAGGTACAGTCCTGCTATTAATGGAGCACATTTTAAACTATGGCTTTCAAAGTACTGAACCCCAGCCGCAAACTCTGTCCCGAAAGCTTTGAGACTTAAAAAGAAGATAAAATGGAGCCTCTGTCGACATCTCCAGACACAACAACCCTGGATTTGGTTTTATAATCTGTAATATATTATTTAGAAATATGTTAGGATTTCGAAGTCTGTAAGGGTGAGTCACCTCCCGTGTTGGAGGCATGGTGGGGGAATACACGAAAAATTTCGGCAGCCCATGAGACACTTAGTTTCAGCAAGTTCGCGCGGTGAATAAAGGAACTTTTCTTGACTTTTTTCAGCCAATAAAGACGCATGTACACATACTTGACCGACTACATCTACATTTTGGTGTGTTTCAGTAAGTGTAGATGGTGTTGACTTGACTCATAAGCATGTAGGCCATTGGCCGAAAAATCCTTCAAATGTTCTCACACGAACCGTGATGTCACTGAAGTGTGTCCGATTACCTGCCGACGCTTTTCATACATACCCCCATCACCGGAGTTGAGTCTCCTAATCCCGGACTTTGTGGTTAAGATAACGGAAAAGACTCAATCGAAGGGCTACTTTTACATGATGAATACATTTGGCTTTAAAACGGTGTTGCAAGAGTTCCACTTCCGCTCCAATATTTTTCTTAGATTTTTTTCGTATGTAGCTAAGGACCGTAAAAGTACGATGCTGGTCCTATTTTGAGCAAATTGTCTTTATTTTCGTAAACTGAAAAAAATATAATATTGCAAAAGTGTTACAGTATATTGATGAGATTTTGTGTTCAATAAAATAATTCTAAAAAAGTAGATCTTAAAATAAGATCGTGTAGAATTTTTTGTATAAATGAGTAGTTTTCGCATAATTTGTGTTTGAAGTTAAAGCAATGAACATTGCAAAGGCGCTTTAAAAATGGCGTAGGTCTCATTTCCATTGAACTCTCTGATTTTTTGAAAATTGCGTTAAGTTAGAAATAATGCTTTTTCAATCGCTACTTTTTTTTAACGTCGTGAAGGCGAGTATAGCCCGAGTGTCTGTGTAGCGATAACGTTGATGCGAAGGACCCAGTCCGAATCTACGAATAATCCTTTGCTAGTTGGAAATTTTTGTAGAGGTTCAAGTAGAAGTATCATAATGCAAGCTTTTACAAATAAACAGAGAAAGAATATGCTGTTGTAGCTCCACTAGTTTTACATAATGAATACATTTGGCTTTAAAACGGAACAATACTTATACCTTTATTTATACCTTTCCTGGTTCAGGAAATATAATACATTTGCTTAGTCGGGAGGCATGCAAATTCAACTACCAGAAAATGCACTTCACAATTTACTTTTGCCAGCAGCTGTCAGCACAAAGATGGGCGAGACACTTATGCAGTAGCTCAGAACATAGAATATATCTCGAAAAGGAAGAATGCTTGAAGCTTAAAGAAGAAAAATAATAATAATTTTGGGAAAACTTCCTTATTTACTTCCTCTAATACGTTGTGTAGTCAGAATCCACTTACTGTGGGTCCTTGATACAGTAAAATTTGTTTGTGGTCAATACATCCGTTTTAACGGTTAAACAAACACAAGATTTCATCCAAATTGTCATTCTCCAATCGATCTGGCTCATGTCGCGACGTTACATTTAAAACGACCACTTTTATTTTTGAAGTACTTTTCGTGAAGCCTCAAAATTTTCGAAGTTTTTTTTTTTTAAAAAATGGCACCATTATTTTCTTCAAATTTTTCTCAAATATTGTGTGCTGTCGATGCTATTATATGCTTATAAATATGGCACAGATGCCATTTTTGTTGGGCTCAATAACGCTTCGAAAATAGAAAGCAAAAGTTTAAATTTTTCGGCGTCATTCTACATTACAATATTGAAGATAGAGCATTCTACGTACTGAAATCTATTCTTCAAAATTAGTGATTAAAATATGATGTACATTTCTTTGAAAATATATGTAGCTTTTGATTAATTTCGAGAGAAATAGTGGAAATTTTTCAAAATTACATTAACAATATTGTCACAGTCTGCAAACGTTTTCATATTTTTTATTCGAATAGAAAATCTTGCTTAATAAAATGGCATATGTTCGATTTTCATTAAAACCTTTTTTGCATTTTCGAAAATTGCACATATTCAACTTTCTTCTTGAAGTGTCGGTAACTCAACAAACTCAACCGGTTGCTATTGTGATTACATTCATTACTTGACAAACAATGAATACCTAAATTCCCAGAATATTCAAATATTTTTGCGAATTAGTTATATTTTCGCGGGAGAAAAACATCTTTTTTGCATTTCGCGAGACCAAAGAAAAATTCAGTGCAATTCGGATCTACGTCATTTTTAAAAGAGTACTTTGCTCTATTCGAGAAAAAAATACAGAAAAAAATTGGAGTCAGTTTTGAAAAAATTCGGAAATTTCGTTGAGTCTTCACGTTAAGTACCCCCAAATAATAATAATAATAATAATAATAATAACAATAATAATAATAATAATAATAATAATAATAATAATAATATCCGTTTCAAATTCAAGAGGTTGCGGCTTCACTCAGATCGATCAAGGAATATCTAATTTGCTAAATATTCTGTCTACTATTTGGACGCTAGCACAGAGAAGACGGACAGACGGGCGAACGTTTTGCTGTAAAGCAATTTTTTGGTATCACGGACCCACAAAACGTGAATTCTGACTAGTTGAATCTACAAAGAGGAAGTAATTTACCACCAAGATGAGCAAGATTTATCTCATTCTCGGTACAAGGGACCTACAAAACGAGTTTTACAATATACTCACTATACCCATAACCATTATGCGAGCAAAACGAGTTTTACAATATACTCACTATACCCATAACCATTATGCGAGCAAAAAGGGTCGTAGACATTTTCGAGCAATGTTTCCCTAGCAACGAATTTTGTTGAACGTTATTCAGACTCCTCTTTAATTCACGAAAAATTGGCCATTTATAGAAGAATATCCCTAAATAAGTGGGTCTCAGGAACCGTTTTAGATGTTGGTCATTTGACGCCGAGTTTTATGCGGTTTCCTAACAAGTGTTTTGATATGAAATGGTTGATATATTAGTAGCGCTCAATATAATTATTAGAATTTTAGAAATCCGCAGTCCTTGATTATTACAACAATATCAGTAATATGTTGTAGCACTACTACTTATAAGCTTCCTCCGTGCGACCGAGTGCCTGAAAACAATATTCTTAAAGTGATGAGTGCTCTTTTTTTTATTTCAACAGTTGTTAAATTATCTTATTTCTTGACTGCAAGTGTATCAAAAATGTGCTTACATTATTTAATTTGAACTGGCATTTTTAATTAGGGTTCAAACGAAAAAAATCATTACCTATTATACTATTATCCCCCATACCCTTTGAAGCGCTTGAGCTTTTATACTCAACAGAATTCATGTGTGAATGTTTCGATCGTCTTTCGTCAATTCTATCATAAGTATGAAGGTTATGCCTCGGAAAGTAATGTGATATCACTTCCTTTTACGACCGAATTGTTGAGCCTAGCCTCCGCAAACCCTATCCTGTAGGCTCATTTCTGACACATAACAATTGAGACATATCCAATAATATCGAAGCCTTGTATCGTTTGCCGAACCGCATGGTTACTCCGTATCTAAGAGTGAATGAAGGATGCACATTGTACTTACCATCGCGGGACATGCCCAGACGTAGGCACTTCTGGAGGCGGCAGTATTGGCAACGATTGCGGTTGACGCGGTCAACGACGCAATTTTTGTTGCGCGGGCACTGATAGTTAACAACGGACGACTGCGAGCGGCGGAAAAAGCCCTTGCAGCCCTCGCACGTGATGACACCATAGTGGACGCCTGAACTTTTGTCGCCGCAAACCTTGCACGGGATGATCTCGATCTGGGCTGTGGAGGGAAAAAACACGCTGTATTAGTATCTATTCCACAATATGATACATTCTTAGCAGTTAGGCACACAACACTTCAGAATTCAAACCAACGACATACAACTTGTTCTTACCGACCTGAACATTTGCAGGTAATTGCACAATTTGTTGGCATATTACATGCAATTGCCGCTTTGAAATAGTGCCCGAAACCAACTTACACAAATTGAAAATACATGAATCTGAAGAGAAGCTAATAAACATTGAATTGTATGAACAAATCAAATTTCGCAGGCTCACTCACTCACACAGTCAATAATTCATTACTAATTAATGAACCACTTATTCAGTCATGCACACTATGAACAAACGTAGAGACGATAGTTGCACAACAGCAGCAGCAAGAGCACACGCACGCTCCCTCTTCTTGCGTCGGGCGCAACGGAGGGCGCCCAGCAACCCTCATTTGCCGCAACGGCTCGCGGCTCAGGAGATGTCCTCGCGCCCACGAAGCTCGGGACGAAAAGCGACTGCACGAAAAAGTGTGAGAATTTGACTGACAGGTCGGTTTGCAGATAGTTTCTCAACTTCGCCACCGGAATACTTAAATCTTTGAATTCGTTTTAATGAACGAATTTAATATTTGTGATAATATGTTCATTTAAAAATCAGCGAATTAATCTGAGAATCGAAAAACAAATAAAAGCGGTGATAGTAGTTGTAGAAAGAAACCTCCATGGAACTAATGTTCAATCGATCGTAAGGATTCAGATCAAATAGCTAAGAAAAGAAATGGAAGATACTCGCCTTTTGGAACTTTCTCATTTCACTTTCTCAAGGTAAGAACTCATTTGAAGGCGCCCATAATCGAAGGCGCCCAGATCGTTCCTACACTTACTCCTCTATAAATAAATCCATCCAGTAAATGATTTGCTGATATTAAATGGTGTGAGGAACATTAAGATTGATGATAGGTTGCTTTTCTCTCTTTTGGTGAAACCCAAATTCTTTTGGCAGTGTAATACAAAATAATTTACCGTTACCGATGCTATCACCAAATTTATCTCTAATCAATTCTTTTAAAACGTATGTCTGAAAATGTTTACATTTCAGTACGCTTTTATTTGGTTTTGAGACCACTTCATTCATCAACATTTATAAGTATAATCAGTGAAGTGTTCCTTTGTGATTCTCTTTGGCCGCGTCAAAGCACGGCCACACAGGGCGAGTCATATTGTAAACGCGGCACGCAGAGAGAACCGGAAGCACAGGTGCCTTGCCGCTGGCTTGGTCCACAATCATTTGCAGCGAACAACGCATCGAAACAAGAAAACATGGACTCCAGTGTATCTTACCTTGCGAATCTTCATCGCAGGATAAACTCCACCACCAAATTAAATTGACTCATTTGAAAGGTAATTTAATTAGATATTACAAGGGTTATAATTATTAAATTAACATTATACAAACATATTTACACATTATTGTTCTTTTGCTTAAAAGTAGTTATATATCCTGCTAAGCTAAACTAATTTTATAAAGAAATTAATAAAATAGTTTGTGAATAAAAATCTTTGATGTACATTAAAATATATAAAGAGATTATACAGGACTCTAAGATTCTCAAATACTTGTACAATAACAACCCTTTAATTCCCAATCAGTCTAGGCCAACTTATTAGAAAATTATTTTCTAAAAATATTCCACCTCATATATAACGAAGAATATTAATAACTGGGCCAAAGGTGGGTACGTTCTGCTAACTGCAACCTTTTAGAGGAAATTAGAGTTTGCATAACAATTCGAGTGTGTCACGAGAAGGGTTGGAGGTGTCATGTCATCTGCCTTAATTTTTTAAATGAAAACGTATACGTGAAGAATCAGATATAGACAAATGTCCTACATGATAGCATGCATCGAAAAGACTTTTATTTCTTTTCGGGCTTCGAGATATGGCGATTCCTGTGATGTTGTACATTTTCCTCAACAAACTCTTCTTAATCTTGAAGAATGCGTGGAATGTTTGAAGGCAAATGGCTTTTCAATCCGACGCATGGATAGAACTAAGGGTACAGTTCGTAAAGTGCATAATAGAATAGAATAGGATTTTTCATTTCTTACGATAATCAGTTTTTATTACACTGTCGAGTCACATTAATGTTGACCGTAAACATCGGGTGGAAGCGCAAAATACAGCAGTAGTTGTCGCAATGCAGAAACGGAAGCATTTATGGGCGTCCAAAAGGGCATGACCATTGGCTTTCGGGGAAGAAGCGGATGCATTTCCAAGACAGCTAAGATTGTGAAGTGTGCGCGTTTGACCGTAGCTAAAGTATACCGTGCATGGCATAATGGCGATTACCAAAACCGGCGCCAAGGAAAATGTGGCCTACCACGGGCCATAGATGACAAGGGAGAACGGCTGCGACCACCCAGATGAGGGGGCCACTAACAGGGTCTCCCCAACACCCGTTCAGCGAACGTTGCTGCTTGTGGGCCTCCGCAGCAGGTGCCAGGATCATGCACCCATGCTGACTACTGTGCATCGGCGACGAAGGCTGGAATTTGCACCCCAATACCGCAACTGGACGTCTACTGAGTGGCGACAGTTGGCCTTTTCAGAAGAATCACGTTCGGTGGTTCATCGGACAGATGGTCGTGGGCGTTAAATATCTGCACACAAACACCCTGCAACAATCCCCGGACGGGATTTCGTTCTTCCATCGACAATTCGATACTGGTCTCGTCGACATTTCGAAGAGCTTTGACACCTACCTCGCACACTCTTTCTTATACAACAGATGTTTTTTGGTAATTTCGAGCAATAAGATTCGGGAAATCTGCGAGAAATGGATATGAGATCCGTAGTCGTGAAACGACGGTTCGCCACAATGCGCTGCTGCATTTGATCCCGAACGCCGTTCTTAACGGCAGGCCGCTCGCTGCGCTCACCGTCATGCACGTTTTGCCGACCTTCTGACAATTCCCTCCACTGCGATGCCCAATAAGCTTGCTCATGATGTCCGGTCCATACACGTGACGTGGTCGACGATGGAGTTCGATCGGCGCCATTTACTGTGCATTGAAACATTTCATCACAGACAGGACCTGGAACGCAGCGGGGGATGGAATTAGCGCCGCGGTTGCTGGCTGCGAAGAACGATTGCCACATTACTCTCACACGAACGAGCAAAATCGGGACTTTTCCTTATAGCACAACGTAACTTCCCCTGCATTCCGTATACAAAGAAAACGAGACAAAAATTCAAAACTATTATTTAATAATAGATTATAACACATCGTATATATCGAGTAAATGTCTTATAAAGCGTAACAAATTGGTTGCAAAAATGTCACTATACAGCAGTCGTTTTCTTTTCTAATTGTGGTAGAACTCTTCGTTGCTCAGATCGTTGTGTTGTGATGATTCTGATGATTTGAAAATGTGAGAGTGGAGGAAATTTGAGACAAGCCCTTCTCGACGGGCTGGCTAATGTAATGAATTTTTGAGTTCCGGTTATACCACCAGATTCGGAGTAAAGATCATCCACAAACGTGTCACCACTTTTATATGTTCCAGGTTGTTTATGGTCACTTTTATGAAATTTTGTTTGTTTGATAGCTTTGCCTTAATTAATTTTTCTACCTTCGTATTTGCCTTTAGTTCAGTTTGAATACGTGAATACTTACCAAGCAACTGTTCAGCGACTGTAGCGACGTTTCAGTGATTGTATAATCTGAATTGTTGCCTTCAATATCACTCTCACCCTGCACGGTTTCACTCTCTCCTTCATCGGGCATTCTTCACTCTCTTGTGTTTTGTACTGGTCACACACCTTTTGATCGTCTTGTTAAATGAAGAAGAACGCGTATCTGCCACCGCACAACATTTCTCGACGTTTTCCGGCATTTTTATGGTCTCATTCTTGAAACGAACTGTGCAGTAGAACTTCAGGTCAATATTAGCCACAGGCATTGTCTAACATTGAATTGATGGCTCATTTTACGTGGCGAGACTCGGGCCATCAGTCATCAGGCCCGGTCTTCCGTCTGACCACGCAAATTTCGCTACGCTCCTTTGCCTCACTAGCGGAGAAAGGAGGTATTTCTTGGGCGAGAATCTTTTGCATGCTAGCCGGCTTTACTTCCCCTCCGAAGGAAGGATTTTTTCGCTCTTAAAAAATTTACGGCTTCGATCGGGTTTGAACCCGTGCACTTGGGTATAGCAGTCCATTACGCTAACCGTTACACCACCTGCCACCGAAACTCAGTTGCAAACAACAAAAAACCTTGACAATCGTAGTATTTAATGTTAATTGTCGAGAATCGGTCGTCCCCGGCGGGGCGTCCTTCGTCTGCACGTAATAGACTTCTGCCGAGGCAGCAAGGATTCCTGGACTCCGCTGACCGGTCGCGGAAGCTCAGATTTCTTGTGATGTGGACAACACCAACGTTCGGGACACGTGCACCATGTGCTTTAAGTAAACACTTCTTGCACGTCAGAACTACTGGAGTTGCATAATATATGTAACACTTTGCTGACACAGATTTTTGGAAAGTATTTTGTTTGAGGACGGATAAATAAATAAATGTCGTAAGTAAATATTGGTTGGAAAGCTCAGGCCATTGGGGCGTGCTCTTCCACCTGGACGATGGGATAGGAGGTACAGAAGTGAAATATATGTTGCAGTCAAAATAATTAATCCAACCATTATGAATAATATCTACCAAATTTCGTTCAAGTGATGGGACCTGCAGCGCCAAATTTTCCTGAACTGTGAGGAGTCCTCAATTCGAAGTGCCCCATGAACTGCTCGATAATCGTGTTTCCCATAAACCACGGCGCTCTTATCTCCTAGAGGTTAGTCGTTCATTTCTCCTACAGAAGACCATATTCCATAGTGATTCATACAGTCCCGATCTACACTACATATATAAAACAAACTTTCGAAAAAACAGCTTTTGAAATTTATAAAACATCTGAACTGGATGCTCCAACGACAAATGTTTCATTTTGTGTGTTTGTAATTATAAACAACATATATTAAAACTGGCATAAACGAGCAAGAACTCATTGATACGTTTGTACCAGGGTATATATATATATTTTAAATGTAGCAACATTAAACTACTAGTGCTGTAAGAGCACATACTTTCTCGCGTTATTTCTAATTTTTGCAATTTTCGAAAATTGAGAGAATTCAACGAAAATAAGAGATGTGTCATTATTATTTATTCTTTTCAGCAAGCGTTCTATCCATGGGAAAAAATTGAGAAAACTTGGAGATATTTTTGAGAATATATTCTCTTTAATAATTACCATTTACTTCAAGCAGAAATTGTACAACTGCTATTTTTTTCAAAAAAATTGTATATAACCTTTTTAAAACATCTAATTTTGGAACAGATTTTATTTAAGTAAAAAAAACTAAGTTATATATTTCACGAAAAACAGTCAACCTTGTTCATATAAACTAGATATTCATATAAGATTTATCCACTTTTTCGTTATCAGGGACCGGCGATAAGAGCTTTCTGTAAAAAATTCGCCGTTTTCCGGCGCACGATTACAGCTTTTGTGGGATGTAATTGAGGAATATAGAAGTTATTTTGTCAGCAGAATGATCAAATTAATATTTTCCATGTTCTCTTCCCAGTCACGCGATTTCTCTACGAGTGGTAGAATAAAGCATATCCAAAATGCATATGTAGTTTCTACTACATGGTAGCAAATATGTATTGTAGTCAAATTGTGCCATATAATTCAACTTAACGTAGTAAAAATGTGGGGATAAGATATCTGAAGCTCCAGAAAACTGTCACACATTCTACATTCCCCCAAGCCGCACACATACTTTTTAATAATTTTCGAACTGTAAATAAACGGAATACTGGTTAAATGAAGACTAGTCAAATTTTGAATTTAAAGTTACTTTATAAATTGGAACAATGAGGTGGGAAAGCTGTAGCGGAAAAGTTTTCGTTCGGAAATTGTGTCTATCAATGTTAGGGACATTCTCATACATAATGATTACGAAATACTAGGTTTGGAGTTCAATGTATTGGAATGTTAGATGGAAATAATGGCATGCTACCAACCACCGAACGACAGTTATGAAATTTTGAAAACAGTTGGCCAAGAAGCAGACGGGGAGAAGCAAAGGTGTTCTATTGTTAACGCTAGTGATCTCAATCTTCGCGAAGTAACTGGAGAGGAGTGTGTGCGATGGGAAGTTGAGAACTTGTTCAATAGGGAGTTTTCAGGTCTTGAACTGAGGCGGTTATTCGAAGGCCATTCCATAAGTTATGGAAATAATATAATATTAAACAATATACTACAAAAAGCAACTACATGCGGCTGAATGTCACTGGAGGTCCTACAGGAAACAAAGATATTACTCATAGGTAATATTCTTGAAAATAATTCCCCAAGGTTTGCACCCATCTTTGCACACGAGGAGGGGTCACATAACTTCGACTGAGGGCGATTCGTCTCTGCGCTAATCAGTCACTGCGCGAAATTTAAACAGTTGTAATTTAAGTAGTTGTGGATGAAATGAATCAAATCTCATTCATCATAAACCTCTTTCTATTTTTAATAATTACTGAAAAATTATTGTAATAATAAATTTTATTCATTTTCACTTACGTTAACAATACGGAGATGACCCAAATGAGCATTAGAATTATTTAAAATTAGGATAATCATGGTAAGGAACTGATACTAAATCTTTAATTATACACGGATACGGGTATTCGTACACTAAGGATAGACGACGATTTTAACAATTGACACAAATCATTGATGAGCAAATTATTTACAATAGAAACTAGCAGAGCTAGAACAGGACATATTTTCTCTGATTATTTGCAACGGTTGCGTAATATCGTAATACTTAAAGTATTTCCAACTTTCAAAAATATTTAATTAAAATTAATTAAATGTTTTGTTTGGCTTTACGGCAGAGATCTTTACACTCACGATGCTCTTGCAAGCATAGTCCTCACCTATTCCGAAAACTGATACGCTTGTTTTAGTCCCCAAAGAAGTCCGTTTGATGTTACAAACTCCCGAATTTTTCACATTCCTTCCACGAAATGATCCGAAGCATACATTTCCATATGCTCAGCGTCCAATTTCACGAAATTGAAATATTTACAATACCCTTTCTTTAACGGTAAACTTGCCATTTTTGAAAAATTTTGTAAATATTCAAAAAATTTAAAACAATATAGAATTTAAAAAAAATAAAAAAAGAAACAGACTTCAAATTGTAATGATATTGTGTGGAGTAATTCAAGGTAGTCTCTTTCAAGTTCCGCCTGTAATTTATTTCCATTCTTTGTCTCCCGTACGGCGTTGAACATGGCATCTAAGTTTCTCCCCACCCAAGTTTTGTAATTAAAATATTCTTAAAGTTTTGAATATATTGCACGGTACGGAATAGATTGTAAAATGTTGAACACCAAATAAATTAGAAATCTTAAGAACGCCATTTGCTTCTGTTCTGCTTAATTATCAAAATTGCCAAATTTGTCCAAAATGGCTAAATAATTCTTGAATGTATAGTGTATATTTGGGTATCGTTTGGACCACTGGGCTGAAGTAGCTTTTCCTTGTATGCAGAAGGCGGCATAGTTTGGAATAGTTCGTGCAGTGAATTTCTGGAATAAATTCGTTCATTTTAAAGGTGAAATGAAGAATGTTATATCTGCCCAGTATCGAAAAAAATACATTTGATTATAAGCGAAACAGATTGAGAAAACACTTCGTTGAATTTGTAGCAGAACAATGGATGAATGTTGCCTTAGAAACGATCTCTTTTACTCTCATCAGTACATCACTTAATTTATCTGCTAGAACTTCAGCCCCGTCACATGTCTACGTGATTCATTTATTTCCACACTCCAATCTGTCTAGCATATCCATAAAATTCTGTACTTCAATCAGATCTGACATCGTAAAATCTCAAAAATTGATGAACAACATTGTTATTATGAATATATCGCAGTACAGATATACGCACTTGTTGATTACGTCTCAAGTCTTGTCTACCAATAAAGTAACAAAATGGATTGTCTCTTTTTGTGATTTTATTCGTGTATCTGTACTTCACAAATGCCTTGAATTTAATCATTCTGGTTTCACGGAGATGTACTTATTAAAAAAGTTCCTAAATTATGCAGAATGACATTACTGGGCGACATTAAGTGCAAAAGTTACCCATAGTTTCAATCATTTCTGGAGGCCGCACTTTTATCGTGATCACGGAAAGTCATCTCTAGTTCGCTCAGAAAGCATCACAGAAGTCAACATTTTCAAAATGGCTGTTTTATTTAAAACACTTTGCCGAACCTTTGGCCTTCAATATGTGAATCCTTAGTTTACTGAAGGTGGCCACACACATTAGAGCACTGATACACGTATGAGAATCAAATATTGCATGTTCCTACACCGCAGTGTGTAAATTATTTAGAGATTTCGTTATGGAACGTCTGCAATATTTTAATAAAAATGTATAAAATAGTGTCTATATCACAGTTTATCGTAAAAAGTCAAGTAGATCTAAAAAGCCACTTTTCCTGCTCGAGGGAGATGAGTCAGCCTCCAAAAAATACAACGCAAACAAAAGACTTTTAATAATAATTCTGAACCGCACAGCCATGTGGTTTTATTGCACTCTTTTGCAGTGAACTACCGCATGTATATTTTGTTTTGAATTTTTAAATTAAGGAGAAATGGTGGTGTTTCTTTTCTAATATTAAAGCGAGCGCGTTGGTGAATTCCGTTCAGACCGACTTTGTCCTTTCTCATTTCTGGAAAATTGAACAACACACCTTGTCACACTTAAGCATCTTTCTGTGCTACATCTGCTTGTGTCCGCAGTGTTGTCTTCATAACGTTGGAAATACGTTTGGTTGTGACTTGATAACATTTCGAGACGACTTGAGTTTTTAATCTTTATTTTCTGAAATAGTGCACGAAGCATTACTATAAAATATTAAATGACGTATTATTCACCATGACTATAATTAAGTAGTTAATTTTTAGGTGCAACCACTCTTTTTCGTCCATATGTATATACTGAGAGTCTATTTAAACTATTTTTAAAATATTTTCGGTTTAGGTTGGATAAACATGAAGGAAGGAGAAAATTGGCTGCAAAAAGAGTGCCTTGCTTAAATTTTGAACGAATGGAAAACCAAGTGATCGCGATGAAGTAATAATATGTATATTTACTAATTTCCAATGCGTGCAGAAATTGAAAGAAAACTATGCAGCACCCGGCCATGTGATAGGTAAGAATGGATTCGTATGGAGCCCAGGAACTTGAGGGGTGAAAAAAAGAAAAAAAGAAACAATTTTGATTTGAATCAAAAATTCAAATATCTTTTTGTACTTTTCCTTTTTTCAAACTTGCACATTGACTGAATTTTCATACTCTCTACGTCAAAGCGTACAACGCTTGAAGTCATGCGACCGTAAGGCTCCAACATTAAATATTTACTGTTCATAAGTTGCGTTACAAAACAGCAACTTTTTTGATATGCTTGGTATGTAAAGAACTGCTATACACTACAAATACAATTCTACTTGTATGTTACTGTAGAATTCAGAAAGTCTGTTTTTGTGAAATAATTTAATTGAATGTAGTGTTATTCGAGAATATTTTATTTGTTGTTCATTTGTATGTGTGTGTTACTTTTTGAAAAGCATTTTTGCTGCTGGAGGACACTAGTATGTTATAATTTTGTGTGAAAAAACATTTATATTGTGAAATATGTGCAAAGTGTGAAAATTAAGGTGTAATGTATTCATAAGAAGAATATTAGTCATGTATCTTCATTATTTCAGGTGAAACCTCAGTTCCATATTTTGCACTGTATCGTTTTGATGAATTACATTTTGTAAATTATTCCTAGGTAATACTTTTAATTGATTCTATTCTTATAAATTCTAATTAAAAACCTATTTCAACATAATTTGCTCTATTTATGAACAGAAAATGCAACATGTGGTAAACGTAATTCACCACGAGGTAAAATGACGATAACGACACGATGAAAGATAATAGCCAAAATCTGTACATCTTTGCAAATTTTATTTCACGGGAGGGAATATTTTCTTTCAATTCTCGCCAGACACGCGTGATGCCACCAAAAGAAATGATTGCAATGTTCGTTACAGTAAGTCACACAATGTTTTACTATTTTTTTGGTGTTGAAAAAAATAAAATGTAAATGAAAAAGGCGTGTCCGCTCATTGGTTAATAACGAGAAGCTTTTCAAACAATTAGGGATTGCAGAACGTTATCTCACGTAACTCCGTAATTACGTCCTCTTGATTCGTAGTAAACAATATACGCTAAGTAAACAACATACGCTACTAGAGTTACCGCACTGCATTCACACTATATCATTTGCATAGCATTTAGAGAAAAATCATAAACAAAATTTAAACATAACCAAACCAAGCCACAAAACAACCAGCTGTGAGTTTCCATCTTAGTTCGCATTGTGAACAGCAGGTGCGGCTAGTTTCAGATCTCTGCAACAAGTGCTGCCATCTTCGGGATATACTACAACTATCAGATGCACCACATGCAGGTTTGAAAGTGCATGCATTCAGTACATTCGCGAGTCATCGAGGCTGTTAAGTTCCCACTAGAGCCACACTTAGCGTGTAATTCAACTTTAAACTCATAGTGTTCAATAAAGCTTATTCAACTCTAACAATTAAAGACGTACATAGTGGTCTGGAAAGTACTTTTGACTGCAAGAATTGAAAAAAACAGATGCACTGCATTCTACTGACGGAGAATACACCACTGCAAACTTTACTCTCATGTTTACATTCATAACAGGGGCCAGGGGGGGTCGTAGTCCCCTTGAAAATTTCTAAAGGGAAACCGTAATAAAACATTTTATTTCCGAAAATTTGTTCAAACCCTGATTATCCCCCTTTACTAACCTGACAATTTGGATAATTGTACATTTGTGGAAGAAGCTCTCTAAACCATCTAACAACCTGTAAATAGTTCAACATCAAATCAATTGCGTTTATTAATTGAATCGGTAAAGTTATAACTTCGTTCTCCTCGTAGTTTGTTTTATTTATTGAGTAGTGAAATACGTCTTATCAGAATATTGTGTAAAACGCAGTTGTATGAATATAAAAGAGGGCCCAACGCAATGTGTAAGGCAATGTAAGGCAGCGCACGTGTACGTCTGCAAACCTTTTAATATCTCCGGGGTGTGAGGTCCAGTGGATATCGCCTCAGGTAGGATTCGCGGGTACACGTGTTCGGCTCCCGGACAAATCGAATTATTTGTGCAACTCTTTTGGCAAAAAATGCATAGGCAATATATGCGTTGGAAGGACTCAATGTTGTTTTATGTACATTACAAAGCCCGAAAGCCGGAGCTATGCCGGCAAGCTGAAAACGGGCGACTGAAGCGACTCAACTCGATCCTAAAACTATTGTGCATCAGGGAACTTGCGTCATGTGCCACATACCCTTTATTTACAACTTAAAAATAATTTTTCAATGTACCAGTGGTCAATAGTTTCATTATTTCAGTGTGTTTTGTGTGTACAAAATGCAAAATTCCTCACGTTTTCAGTTAATAATAATTATTCTCTTAATTATTAAGAGTGACTCATTTCAGAAAAGACACGCCACGACTTCAATCAGCACAGAGGTGACATATCGGCGTCGCGTTTCGTTTCACGTAAATAATCGTGCACCTGTCGCATTATTCTTACAATAATTTGCGATAAAAACTGTCCTTACAATACAAGAGAAAAGTGATTCTCTCTTTTTTCACTTCATATGTAATTTACTTAGCTATGAAGAGGTACTGTTGAAATTTTTCATATAATTATTTTTCCATCATTTACCTGTTTGCCATATTTTATTGTATAATAATATGTCAGAGACATTATATCAATATTTATGTTGATTTACATTTACTATATTTCACTAAGGTTGTTGGAGTTAGATAATGAAATGATAAATCGTCGTTCTTCAAAATCTACCACTTGATATACGTAATTTATCCGTCAGCTCATCACAAATTGAACAGACCAAGGGCAAATTGACGAAAACTGCTTTCCTTGACAAATTTACTTTCTAAACTGTGACTACCTTCACCGCGTAGATTCCCGTAGAATCTTTTTTTGACTCAATTTCGTCTCTGTATGTTATAGACTGTGTGCATTTCCAAAACTTCAAGCATTGTCGACTCTGAAAGTCGTTTGCAGACAACAAGTGCACTGAAATACTGATGGCCGGCTGGCAAGATTGGACACGATCGCAGGGTACCGAGCGATATGGGATAGGGATGCGACATCGCCAACAAAACATCGATGACAAAAATGAAATTATCGATGTCAATAATACATCGTCACAAAACCATCGATGTTTTTAAATCCGCTTTAGTAACTAATACTAAAGTTCGCGCGGGGAGGGATGTAATACAATCGTGGCCATGTTTATGCGTTTTTTATACAAATTTAACTGATACAACAAAATAAAACATTATCAGAAATATCACAACGCTTGTATTAAATGCTTGTAATACTTCCAAACAGACCGCTCCCGGGAAAGTAAGCAACATATGGCTCTGCAGCTGGATATGAGAGTTGATGCGTTGGATAAAAACCTAGAACGCAGACAAAAATCAAATGTCGAAAACCGAATTTTTTGTTGCTTTCCACCCCTTTTATGAATACACACATATAAATAATATTACAGGAAGTCAGAAGGATAAACAATGGCACTTTAAAACTTTACTTTTTAAGTTGAGTACAAAATCTTCCTCCATTAGTCACATTCCCATCAATAATTTGTCCAGTGTAGAAGTGAAATAGTTGGTACTCCGCAGGGCGCGCAATTGACTACCTACAATTGAGATCATCTTCCTCATACGTCACATACGGTTTTACCGTTTTTTACTACATAAATAAGTAACTTGAATGAAATAGCCCTCCAGATTTGGAAGCCGCATTTTATTAGCGCGCTACTGACACTTATGTTGCTGAAAAATGATGAAGTCCTTTATGAACTTCCTTTATCAATCTACTTTTGAATACTGCAACGTGCATATCATATGAAGATGCCGTGAATTTACAGCAACAAGGAATACGCACACAAGATTTATGTTAACGGGTTTTGTGATGGCAGTTCGGAAACTGTGAATATCACAGACGATTTCCTAATCGAATTGTGCCGCATAAAAGCGGATTTATAAACACCAGAAGGTTGCGAGAAACCGGTTCATTATCTCCCACCTCCAAAAGCGTCCTTTTTTCAGATTCAGAAGAAGCAAGTTATCGCGTGAGAATTTCTTCAAAATGTAGTTTCGTACTTATACAAATATTCTCACGACCATAAAACAGAGAATCTCTTAGGCAGTTTTCTACCTGGCTTCTTCAACGACCTGATATTTGCAGAACTATATTTGTTCACAAGTTACGAGAAGTTGAACAATTAATTCCAGGAAGAGTAATTTATGGGCTCATCCTACTCCACATGAAACACGTGAAAGCCCATTTCAAGTAGAATTTTCCTAAAAAAAAATGTGTGGTGTGGAATTGTCGAAAATGAAATCATAGGACCTCACTTGTTTACTGAAACGTTTATCGGAGGCGCTTATTTCACGTACTTAGTGTTAGAACGTGAATTACCTTCTGTTCTACAAGACGTGACTCTCTCGCCGCCTTTCCTCGATGCACTGGCACTTTCAGCACTAAAGAGAACCACAAATGTGCCAAACTTATTTATTTGAATTATCGAGAAAGATGGAGAGGTCGCGGTGGACCTCCAAATTAGCCAGCAAGATTTCCGGATGTTATTCCATTAGACTTTTCTCTCTTGGATAATTTAAAGATTGTAATGTATGCGTGACACTGAGCTGAGTGTTGAATTGATACGCGGCTTTTAGATGCTTTAGAGGTAATCAGGACTAACCGGATAGTATTGCAATCAGAAATTACTTCCGCATGACCGCGGACTGACTTGCATGTCAGAAAAGTTATGCGAGTGTTCTTTAGTACGTGCTAGCACAATTTTAAGTTTCGCCAATGAAGAGATAATGATCGCAGTTCTATCAAATAATTTGCAAAGACACGATTTACACAACGAATATAATTACGTGCATGGAAACATCCCAAAATAAATTTTACACAACTTCTTGAGTGTACAGGCTGTCGAAAACTAACAGTATTTACAAATGAACGTGTGGAGGCAAAACGAATATATTATAACCAAGTTACCAGTGACATACTCCTGATTTATAGGCAACTCACCCCACACTAGTGTTTGACAGGTAAATTAAATTGACTACGTGTAAATGTGTACATGCCACACGCCAGAGAGTTAGCTACTAATCAGTGACAAATACCACTCGTGTGACTTCACCATATTTCCCATCACATGTATATTGGCAAAAAACATCATCAAACCACAACATGCTCTACAAGCTTGTAATATTTATTACGAGATACTTTTTTAAAATTTATTTAAGGTCGCATCATTTTCTAGGTCATTAGCGACCACTATTGCGCGAAACGGTATTGTAACTGTATGACACGATATGATGATGATAGGGGGTGAAAGAAGGAACACAATACAACCATGCGCGAGGGGGGGGAGCTCGAACCCGCGATCATTCTGGCCGAGATCGCTACGACCATCAGGAGGCGTTCGAACGAGACACAGCAGAGTGCCACCTACGGCCCCAAGGGGTACACATTAGTAACTACACACCGAAAATACGGGCCCATGGGCCACGTGGATACTAAAGTGGGAGAAGCATGGCAAGTGTGGGGTGGCCGGGCCTGGAGAGCAGGCAGTTTCAGGCTGCGGAAAGACGAGTCGGGGAAAAAATGGGCAAAGATTAGGGCATACTCACACAAGCTAAAATTCCTCTAAACCTCGGCAAAGGTAATAAATACTTATAATACTTACTTATAAATACAAGTATATGAATCTATAGACCTAAATATGAATCATGAAAAATGGAGTAAAATGAAAATATACTTTGTGAATTTTTTTCTTCAAAATTATGTTTTCATTTTCTCAATTTTTATTTTTATTTTATTCCATTGTCCTTACATTTTATTTTTACCCTACAGTTTATAAATAATATTCTACAATGCACAAATTGTAATTGTAATTTTGGTTATTTTGTTGAATCTTCTAGCACTGAAGATTTTGGCCATAACACGACGAAAAAACCTTTATGCAGCAATAAACACGACAAAACAACACTTCATATATACTTCTGTAATGCCATCTGTATATTTGCATATTGCTAATCCATAACGATTGTTGCCTCAGTGTATATCGTCAACTGGCTAACAGGAAATCGTTGTGACGCCGCCGTCAAAATGATTTCATGTACCTGCCAAACTCCAAAACACGATGGGTTGCCTACCAGTCAGGGGCAAATATCACAGATGTAACTTCGTTGTATGCGATTTCCCACATGTAACTCGGTAAAACAAATTATCTTCACGAATTAGGAACTTGTGGTGCCTTCAATGCACCACAAGTTCGTAATATTTATTCTGGGGCATCGTGTGTGTGTGTGCATCAAGTATGTTGCCTCGAGAGGTCGGTACACAAAGATGCACTCGATTTGTACAGGTATTACTGCTATAGTACATAAATATTTAGAAGAGACGACGAGACTGAGAAGGGACTGAAGTTTTGCACATGCTGATAGAAAAAGACACTGGGTACAACATCCCACTTCATCTAGTCTTCATCGACTACGAAAAGACGTATTTCTCTGAGGGGTTTTGGACAGTTCCGCAGCTGAACTTTGAATCAACGTTAATAGTTAAGATATTTACTTTTGGAAAATTATTAGTGAAAATGTATTATGATGCTGTCTAATGTATAGTCGAATATGCGTCTTTACCTTGGTAACATTTAGCACTGATGAACTCACATTTTTTTATCTTTAAAGCTTTTAAATATGATATCACCTTTTTCCCCAAAACAATTGTTGTGAATGACAAGGAAATCTTTAATCAAAATCAACACACAATTATTTCATTTTTAATCAAAAGATCCTGGACGCTAGCATCCAGGCTGGTAACAAAAGTATTGTTACAATGTCTGTGAGTTAAAAGACATTCAGAAAAATACCATAGCTTTGGTAGTGTGATGATGTACTTTTATTTAATTGAATACATATTGTGTTTATGGAAAACGACTAAATCACTGTTTCTTCGATTTAAACGAACGAATCTCATTAGTTGTCCTACAATTAATTTATTTTCATATTTCCCTAAATGTGGTGTGCAATGTATCGCCTCCGACATCCCTTAGCAGAGACAACTTTCCCGAGTGTGAACGAGACTGCTGCTTCTTTTACAAATTCTGCTATTTACGACTGAGGACATCTTGGCAATGCTTATTCGATCTTAGTAAAGAAATTTGCTACAAGCACTAGAGTTTCATACTATTTATGGAATTGTTTTCATTTGCAAATCAATGTTGACCTCAAATGTTTTTAATACCACTTGAAACGACGCTTGTTACTACACAGACGATAGAGAAATTCTGATAAGTTCAATATTCAGATTCTGGAAATATTGCTCATCTATACTTTCTAGTTATTGATGCAATTGAAATTACAAAAGAATTAAGTCCAGGGACATTCTCCATAATGTAGTTTCTTTTACTAGTACTTTTATCCAGACGACAGCTGGTTACCCTTTACGTCCTGATGGGACGCATATTCGACTATGCATTAGACAGCATCATACTTGCGGTAACGTCTGATCTGGGGTCAGGAGTACGCGAGGCCCTCCGCAGCAACACATACAGTGTCAAGTCACAGAGTCAAGGGACAAACAACCATGCCCAAGGCGAGACTAGAACCCTCGATCCTTAGGACCAAAGCCGTACACGCTCTTAACTACCTCGGCCATCCAGGTCGGCATAATGTAGTTGATGTCCCGAATTTCTCGCACAACTGAAAATAGCACACATTCCAACTACGTTGACTTGCTTTTCGTTCACTGCGGTTTTTTACTGTTCATTACTGCTACGATCTTCCCAAAACCCTTTCCCTTCCCATCCTTTCCTCTAAACCATATTCACATTCATCTTCACCTATTCAAAGACTACTCTATGTAAGTTCCAGTTTCTAAACAGATAACATTCTATTTGCATCGTCTTCGTGACAAAGATTCAATTCCATTAAAATATATTTTAAATGTATATATTTTTCAGTTACTTAAAACATAACTCAGTATGTTTTAAAGTTATTACATCAATTTGTACGGATAAATATCGATTTAATAATAAATACTCACTTGGAACTCCATATTCTGTTACGCTAATAGTCGCAGCGGGTCTGCAAGGCCCAGCACAACTAAAAATGATTATTTCCCAAAACCCGTTGGGAAAATGTATCGCTTACAAAACAATAATATAACTATAGATAATATTGAAAGGTTTATGGGAGAACAGACCTCTACCGCGTAGCTACCGAAGAAACTGGGAATTAATTGATCTGGATCGTAGAGACCCGGTGCGACATCTGCCGGGTAAATGACAATTTCTTTTTTTTTTTTCAATTCGCATCGTTGTACTAAATTCACGCGCGCTGTCCAGATACCATTGCAATTTCCTAATTTATTTTCGTGCAGTGTAGTTTGATCATATTCCCAGTGTTGGTTCTATTAAATAGTTACTTGGTGAATGTGAAAGACGAATTGATGATGCAAAAGGTAGTTGAATGAGTGCCAGACGCAGAGCCACACGGGACCGGCGGCAACCGACTGCCCGGGGGGGATCGTCGCTCGCCCGGCGACTTCGAGATCCAGAACAGCGACGCCCGCGGTACGAGCCTTCCCGGCCACCTCCGGGAGCCAGACAGGGCCCCGAGCGGCTCTCGCCTGCTCACCGCGGAATGTACAGCTCAAATATGTACTGAAATCAATGAAGCAGTGTCATCCGCTTATGGGGAAAATCAAGGCGTTAATAACAAATATGTACAATTATTTTGCAACAGTGTTTTAACATCTCAATTCTTAGACACTCATAATTATTCAAGATGTTTTCGAAAACCAGAAAACATGTCCCCAACTTCCATTTATCTCCATATGAGTACATTATGTTAACTATTTTGTTTTTGTCGTTTATGTACAGAGATATAGTAAACCTTACATCTTTCTCGAGGTGGCACTGAAATTTAAAACTTACAAAACGTTAACAGAGGGCTTGGTACGCTAGTTGTGCTAAAACTACACATACTTTCTCATAATATTGACAGTGGATACAAAATATTAAAATATGGCAACTTCTATTTCATGTTTCAATGAAAATGGCTTTCTGAATTCTTCTGGAGTTCATTGTGTTGTGATATATCTTTCTAAAATGTTTAAAGAAAAAACATATCTGTCCGGGCTACGATTTGAAATCGTGCGTTACTTAAACAACATTTACAAACTTTAACAAACAAAACCCATTCCGTGAGCCTTGATGATCGGGTGATACTAACATTAACACTGTACTAGATGGAAAAATTGTCACATTAAAGCTTAAAATTATGTAAAAACTAAATATTTCGAAAAAGGTGCACATTAAATTATTTGAAAATCTAATATTGAGGAATAGATTGCTCATGCAAAGTCGCAAAGCTAGCGTCAATTTTGAAGTCACAGAATATCTCCGATAAAAATGTCTGCAGTTCTCAAAATTCTAGAGCTTTTAATGAAAATAGAAGTGCTGCCCTAACAGTAGCAGAGCTTTTCACTTTTCGAACGTAAAAATTAAACTTGCTTGAACCCGCAAAAAGTTTGCCCACGCTGGATATCGAACAGGCGTACGTAGGTAGCGCTGCTCAGGCCTCATAACAACCTTCCCGGCGCTTTAAGGCGAAATTTGAACTGGTGCAGTTCGTATTGTCGAAAACCTGTACGACATTATTTAAAGATCTAATTTTGAAGAACAGTTTGCATTAAGAAAACATCTATCTGCAAAATTGTAATTTTACAACTACGAAAACCCGATCGAAATACATAGGTATGTATTTTTACAAAAATGCGGAAAAAATTAAACGTTTGCAACTTTCGAAAACTCGATCTGCGCTTATTTTTTTATCAGCAATCATTGTTATATCCGAGAAAAAATGTGCTATTTTTGAGAAAATCTTGTTTACCTATTTATAGTTTTTTAATTGCCTTCATTTATCGTAAAATTACGCGAAAACGATTCATATTTTTAGGTAGGTGACCCTATTTAAAGATCTAATTATGACCACAAGTAGGAGTAAAAATTATCCATTTTGTCCAGTATCAGGGACCCACAATATCACTTTTCGCTTTAGCATTACAATACTTTATGTTTACTATGTAAGTAGGAAATTAACAAGAAAGTAAAAATCGAACGTGAATAATATACTTGGGACGAGGAAGTCTAAAAATTTTTTCACTCTTGCACGTTTCAAAAATTCAAAGGTTTTACTGAAAATCTTGCCTGTGCCATTCTTATACGCGTCTATTCGATGAACAAATTGAAAGAAAAAGTTCGGAAACACTTAATGAATATTTTGAGAATGGGTTACGTGCCTCATATACAGTAAGTAAATGCAATAAGTAAAACTTCCGTTTTAAATTTGATAGGTCGCGACATCAGTAAGATTCTTTCGAAAATATCCACTTCTACTGTTGAGCCCTAGTGTTAACAGGGCAGGTGGACGGACAGACGAATAGAATGGACAGACACTTGAACAGATCTATTGGCTTGTAGGACTGACGGACAGACGAAAATAATGATGGATGTTTAGACGGAGGGACGGATGGAGAGAGGGTCGAACGAAGGGAGGGTCGGACGGAGGGAGGGACGGAGGGAGGGACGGACGGAGGGAGGGACGAAAGGACGGATAAACTGACGAGTACGCAGACAGAATGACCGACGGGTGGAGAGCCAGGGGGAAAGTCGGACGGACAGACGGACGGGTGAACGGACTGAAAGACTAACGGCTTGACGCAGGGACAGGCGAAAGGACAGACAGTTATTTTGAAAAAATCCTTTTTCCTTATCAGGGTTTCCTCAAACTTGTATTTCAGCCAAAATATCGACGTATATTTTTAACTACACCAAATCATTTTCTCTTTACTTTTATAATGTATTTTGCTTAAATAAGTCTGTAAAAATTGCTTCCATGGAGAATAGAAAGGCAGAATGAGATTTAATTAGAAGACCTTATCTCATGACGATGTACCCTATAAAAGGATGCCATAAAACAATTAATTGATTTTTACCAAAAAATACATAATATTTTCTAAGAACTGCTCTAAATTCTTTAATTTTTTGGTCTATTAGTACAATTGTTTGTTTATAATATTTCAATTTTTTCAAACCTTCCTCTTATCTATATTGAAGTTAGATATTTCTTTTTAATGCAATATATCCTCATTATGAGATCTTTAAATCATTTCTTGTGACTTTCCAAAATATTAGTAGCTCTCGCATTATTTTGAACTCAATCGTGGTAATTTCATGAGATGTTCGAATCACCTCCAAATTGAGAGTCCATTTTAACAGTCGAATACTTATCCCAGGAAAACGAGTGTTTAGGATAATTTGTCTTTAAGGTGCAATTACCTAATGAGACACAATTGTTTATTTGCTTCCTCTAACCTACAAATTACACAAGAACTATTAGTATCTACAGATGTGTGAAAGATAAGTGAAATGTGTAGATAAGGAAAGTGCTGCTGTACCCCACGGAGACAAGAAACAAAGCTTAAGATTGAAAAATTAGTCTTAAACTTCTTGCTTCAACTCGAATCATAAAGCTAGATCACTGCTGTGCAGTATATTGTAAGAATAAATTCGAGAGATGGATTTCGTATATACGAAACGTGTAGACAAAATAAAACAGATTCAGTTTGAGAATATGAATTTAAAGTTTTATGACAATTTCTAAACGCTGACTCCTACCTTACAAGTTTGGTCCTGGTTTTTTTTTGAGAAACCAGGATGAGATGACGTTCGCACGAAAATTGGTAGTGGACCTCGTTTGACAAATACATGCACTGAAGTGGTTTTACAAGACGGGATATGGATCGAACCTTCCATTCGACCCCCTCATCTCGTACTGCATTCCTTGCCGTGAGTGTACTTGCCGAAAGATGCTTTGGCCCAGGCCAAACATTCATTCGTGTACCTCGTATGGAGTTGGTGGTGCGCTTGTCGGCGGGCACGTCCCCGGCGTAGGCCGTGTGGAGGGCGCCGTCGGCAGCCGGGGGCGGCGAGGTGCTGTCGGCCGAGGAGACGTCGGTGACGCACGGCCCGCCGGCGCCGCCCGCGAAGCCCACGGGCGGGGACACGGTGGGCAGGCGCGTCTGCGGCTGCGGCTGCGGCTGGGGCAGGGCTTGCGGCGGCGGGGCTTGCGGCTGCGGCGGCGGCGAGGGCGCCTGGTGCGGGCCTGGGGTGGCGGAGGGCTGCTGTCCCATCCTCCCACGCCGGAAGAGCGCTCTAGGCGTCCGATCGGCCACGCGACGGCTGGCGCTGCACCGCGGAGCTGCAGCGGCGACGGGGGGAGAGCGAGACCTCCGCGTGTGCATCAGCGGCCGGGCTCACCCCCCGCCTGCTCCTCTCCTCACGAAGCGCCGCCGCTGCCGGCTCGGCCCCGCCCCGCCCCGCCGCGCACACCGCCCACGCCCGCTCCGAGTCGCTGCTTCAGCGCTCGTCCCCGGCCCTAGCTCCCCGCCCCAGCCCCGACCTCCGACCACTGCGGCGGACCTCCGTTCAAGGCAACGGCAGAACAACGTTGCAATTGGCGGCTGCTGGAATTCGGCGACGGCTGTCGACGCCTAAGGGAAGATGGCTCCGTTTGGCCTAGGACAGAGGTGACGCCTGCAAAACACGATATTTTCACGAAATACCGTACGTTCTCGTCGCAATACGCAACATCTACAAATGTAATCACGCGACGAAACTATACTGACAAAGCTTCAGATTCCTCAAGAGAAAAATATTTCAACCGAGAAGAATTGAAATTGATAACACTGGAAAACGTAACTATGTAGAAAATCTGTTGGCTAAATTATCCTAAACTATCACAATAGCAATTTTTTTAATGTAAATATTTTCTTCGATTATTCTCAAATAAATGTCATACATATGAGTAATTGAAAACGAAAGATATTTTTAACATTAACAATCCTTACAATGTTAACTAATTAGAACGTTATTAAGCACACTATGATAATTAATTTCTTTCTAAATATTCAATTCAACCAGCAGAATCTTGATCGATGTTTCTTTTTAATAATATAATGGATAAAGAGAATATAAACGAGCTACAAATTATTATTATTATTATTATTATTATTATTATTATTATTATTATTATTATTATTATTATTATTGTGGGTACAGTTTTTGACAAAATGGTGCAGTGATGCTACAAGGCAATTCCTCTGATACGATTAAAAAGACATACAAGTGTTCAAGCCTGGTGCATTTGTTCTCAACTATTTTCTAGTAACACCAACAGTGCGAAAGGCGTCGAGACGAAAAAGGAGTGAAAATGCGTTATTGCAAATTTTAGCTCCTAAAATTGAAATTTTCGTAACATAATACATAGCTTAATTATTCATACCAATCGTTCTGCTAATAAAAAGCTACCTCTGTGCATCGACCGATTAACAGAGCAGAGTGTATGTAAAGAAAAGAGGAAGATCTGTTATATTAAGGTATTTGTTAAAACCAAATAAACTTTTTATTGTTAAATTATTCATTGTCAAATTGCCTTACAATTAGGTGCAAAATGCCTCCAGAGTTTTTAGGACAAACTTTCCGAAAGTACAGCCAATTTCAGTTCGAAATGACAACAATTTCCTTTTTTTCAAAATTTATAAATTTATGGTTGGAAGTAAATAAAATAATACACGTGATTACTTATTTGATTCACAGAATGTAGAGCAATATTAAAAATTAATAAAAATACGAGGAACAAAAGGCCATTTTTATTGATTTGACATGAAATCGCTCATTTGTTTCTGTCAAGTTCTATTTGATGTTTCATTAAGATATGTGAAACGTGCAAGGAAGAAAGAAAGAACGAAAGAAAGCTCCACACCTGCCAAGCACCCCTCCAGCATCTACGACAGTGAGACGTGCTTTGCCATCGAATTTCGAAGTGTCGTTTGCCGAGGTGTGACAGCGTGTCGATGACAGCTGGAAGACGGGACCTGACCAGGCGTAAACTTGTTACCCAAGAAGCAAAAGCTAATATCTTTAACTTAAATGAACGAATAATACAAGCACTTTCACGCGAAGGCTACAGTAAAGGGACTAGGTACAGAGGAGTGACGAAGTAGAGCTTCGGAGAGCCAGTGTTAACGGCGAGTGAGAAGGGAGAAGGTGAGGGACAAAACGTGCGTGTGACTGTGCGAGGGGGAGAATGTGGTTGTATAACAGCATTAAGACTGTGAGAGACTAAAGACGTACTGTACATGAAGTGAATATCACCCATATATATGACACGTGTAACTGTATCGTGATAGTCACTTTCATATGAAGGAGTGATGTCAGATGGGATTAGTGACGCTGTCATTCGAAAATCATTCATTTGACAATGTTTGACTATTTAAAGAACAAAATACGACCATATGCGTGTATTCATGTACTCAACATAGAACACATACAAAAGTCAATTACAAAAATATCATATTCCTGTGTGTTCCATTGCTGTTATCTTTTTGTTTAGTAAAAAGAAGCCAGCAAATGTATACAATATATAATTCACTTCATGGGTTATAATTGTGAGAGAATGATATACTAATTACACGACGGCAGAATGTTTGCTTCATTACGAACACAAAATATCAGAGCAAACTAAATTCCATGAAAATTGTATTTCTACGATATAAAATAAACATGCAAGATTTGAGATCAGTTCGCTCTTCAACGTAGTTCACTGCTGAGGCTTGATAACGCTGAATTTTATTTATTTATTTAATGTACGAAGTGTATGGGAGAGTAGTAATATCTGTGAAAGTTTTCTTGAATTTCCAACTACAATAATTTGAATTCTCAATCAAACTGGCAACAAGCGTTTTTAGCAAAATTTCATTTGAAGGAATATTCACTCCCGTCTTGTAGAAACATTCTATATGCATCGCAAACACGTATTTCGAAACAAGAACAGAAAGCGTCCGTTAGTGGTGTACATTGCAAAGGAAATCAAAAGAAAGCAATAATTACTAGTACGTCGTGTATGCGCAGTAAATGATAAATCAGAAGGTTTATTATTATTATTATTATTATTATTATTATTATTATTATTATTATTATTATTATTATTATAAGCCACAGAATGTCGTAAATGAGGATTGACGATGACTGTCATAGAGAGTTTCTAGATGATGGCTCTTGCACATCTACCCTATTGGACAGAGAAATCTCACTTCATTGACAGTATAATAAGTACGGGTGCATCTGGTATTTGACTCAGCTGCAGACCTGTGACCAAACGTAAATAATAGGCGAACGTTCAAGGTGCGTGATTGAAGTCAGAGCTTTGACGATGTTGACGTAACCTTTGAGGATGCACTATTTTCCCTTTGAAATCTTTGGAAGGGTGGATCGTAACAAAATTATTACAATGGAAAACGGCTCCAATATTTTGTTCATTTTTTTCTCGGATAAAGCAAAGTATACTCGTACAAAAATGGTCAGATGTTTAATTGAACCGTCTTAACTTTCGAAAATTTAAAAAGTTACTCTTGTTGGCGTCGACCTACAACAAGAATATTTCTAATGTCAAATAATGAGCATTTTGTAAATGAATGCTTGAATCAATCACTTTTCTATAATAATCATGGGGTATTTTTTAACACGAGTTTGGGAAGGTAGAAAAAATGAAGTCTTACATCCTTTGGCTGAACAGGACTGCAGTAAGATGTGACTACCACCAACGCAGTGAATTAAAGAAATAATAATAATAATAATAATAAGTATAATAATAATATAAAATAACAACAATATAGAACAATGAATTGGAACAATGAATTGGATTTTTTGAGCGAGAAGATATTGGAGTACTAAATATTTTATATCATTCATATATATGGGGCACTCTAAAACCAAAATAGGCTCTATCCCTTACCCCCGTTCTTTATAAACAATCATACACTGCAGCTCTGCACTGGGTGTCCCGTGACTCAGTGCTCGGAGGGAGGCATTGATCAATGGCGTCGTTCTCTCGTTTCGCTGGTCCCGTTCCAAACGACTATGGTGTGGTTGCAATTTTTCTTTGTGAAAAATGTTAAGTGCGAATGGTGTTTCAAGAAGGGGCTGTGTGAACAATCTGAATTGTTTTTGTTACTTATATGGATATTGTGCTATTATAAAAGCAGTAAGAAACATTTCTCCAACGATCAGAAGTTTGCACTTGTAATATTTTAAAGCTTACTTAGGGGAACAAGTCAAAACGTTCGCTCCATATGCAATGATTCTAACTTATTTCTGAGTGAAATATCTGGAATATATGAAATATAGAAAAAAAACAGACAGTCTTTGGATATCCAAAACTACCATCTACCTGTGGCACAAGGAAGCGTGTTCATGTTCCAGGAATACTAATATTACCTGAAAGTACTATCAGATTCCATCCGCTCTGCGAGCACAAAACGATAACAAATCACGACACAACAGGGAGTGTTTAGTACATTATCACGTTTCTCTACTGAATAAGGCTCCTGAGCTGGAAGAAGAAAGTTACGTAATGCCGCCCGGAAAAACGGTGAATTGTCGGCAGAAAAGCTCTTATTACAGGGCCGTGGTAAAGAAAAAGTGAATAAATCCAGTTGCTAAATTTAGAAAAAAATCCTTAATCACGTGATGCAGCCACTATGTTTGACGATAAATGAATAAAATCACATAATACAATGTGGGTAGATTATTTATAACTCTCCAATACGTCACATTCAGTTTCTACTGTTTTTATTCTAAAAAAATCAAATCGAAATCTCTTAATTGGAGGACTGTTTCTTGCATGGAAGACAAATAATATATATTATATATATATATATATATTTATGAAAATAATCAAAACACAGATTAAAAATTATTTCCCTTGAAAATTTACTTCGTGTAACCAAATTAATTTTAACAATGAACGTCAGAGAATTCGAAATTGCTAGTAAAATAATAAATTAAGTAACCTTCTTAAGAAACCAGAAAACATACAGAGCCAAGAATCAACATATATTATTAAAGTATGTACCATAAAGTATAGTAACACATTGGTTTTCTTCTCCATTGGATGTCAATATGTTATCTTCATTATTATTAATGATCTGGTATCCCTTTCAGAATTGCAATACAACTTTTGATCCAGCGAAATACGTACTAAGCGCATACTCCGTAATGCATAGTACATCTACGTTAATAACCAGCATCGAAATCAATGTTTTAGACGAACATTGTGTATTGCCGAAATGTGCGATCGGGAAGCCAGCCAGAACGAGGCAGCCCCCGGTCGCAGGCGGCGTTCCCACGCCCCCGAGCCGAGCAGGTATCGGAGGACGGAGCCTGCCCGCCTGCCCCGAACAATGCCCAGCGGCATCTGGCGGGCACTTCCCGGCCGTCAGAAAGGGCCCCTGCCCGAGGCGCCGCGCGGGCGTCAGGCCCCCACACACCGGTACTTCGTTTCGCGAGCGGTGGCAGTTCCGAACGCAAAACACGTATCGGTTGACGAGTATGTCCGCTCCCTTCCAAACAGGCGTTTCGAAGGGCCAACACGTGTTTCGCTCACATTGATAGCACATAGCTCCACACGTTCTCAGACCCCAGTTCAGTTTCGCTGATTATTCCACGCCCAATTGATTAGTTTCGCTCAATTCTGTCAGTCGCAGTTCATCCGACGTGAACGCAAATTGCCGTTCAGGCTGAGCTTTGTAATTGTTACTTTTTTACGAGATCTCCGCGACGTGTATTCGCTACGACGTCGTAAGGGTAAGTCATTTTTCTGCTGCGAAATGAGACAGATGTCGCAAAAATGCCGCCAGTAATACGGCTAGTTGTTCATTAGTAAGTTAGGAGAGACGGGAGCGGGCCTAGCTTTTGCACGCTCGTTCCGAGTGTTGCGGGAGACGAGGCGCGCAGTGAAGTGAATCACCTGGACCTCCTCCGCCGCCGTGGACTCCGAACTCTGCTACCTGCTCGCAGACGCGCCGCGCCGAGTGGGGTCATCGATCTCTGCCGAGGAGTCAGTGCCGAGGGGTGACGTTTCCACGAGTCATCATCAGATTGCCCGAATGTCGGGCCCTATCTCCGTGTGGCAACGGGCATGGAGGCGGAAGAATGTCGCAATTCATTTTACTACGTTGTCTATCTCTTCAACATTTCAAACTATACTGATATTTTCTGAAACTTCGATGTATGATACGTATTTTCTGGTTGCATTTTTTCAATAAATATTCCCAACACTTTAAACACTTCTGCGAACAGAACAGCGCGGTGTTGTGCGTCGCTGTGGGGCAAGAACTGCACAAAGAAAGTTCAGCCAGAATACTGTACTCTACACGCAGCAAAAATTGCGATAGACTATTAGCCATAACGTGAATTGGCAATTGGTGTGACTTGTGGATGAGCCCGCCCTCACACAGGAAGGAAACGCGACAGCTGTTGCAATCGCTCGACGGAAAAGTTTGAAGTATTCACCCTACAATCCGGGATTAGCTATCCGTGGTTTCCGCCTTTTTGGGATTCCTGAGAAACTCTTTCGTAGTTTATGCCGTCGCCCGAGAGATCGCTCGTTCAATGCAACTGCAGAAGCCTTACTGTTGCCGTCCAAGGACTTACAGAGCTGTGGGGTTAGTGTTTTCATGTGGAGTATGATTATTTTGAATTGTTAAGTAAATTTCGGGCACTATTTGGCGACTTATTGACTTAACCTCGCATAGCGTAAGGTAGGAAACGCGAATGTTTGGACAAAATGCGAATCTGCCATAAAAGTATAATAGAACCTCGGTAATCCGTACCCCGCCAATCCGAAATTTCGGATAATCCGAACAAAAAATTGAATGGAGGAAAAATAAACAAAATAAATAAAATGCATATTTCAGTGGAAATAGTTTTATAATTGCTGCAGAATTGAAACACAATTTGTCGAAAGGAAACGTTTATTACCCTGGTTACTACGGTGTATATTATATGTTTATTTTCAGTTAAAGAAACTTGCAAAATCGGAAATCATCTTTTAGCGCAAGGAATTGAATCTGGTTGATGATGCGATATGATAATGCGATCGCTACGCTAAGTTGTCATTCTCTCACATCGCACATTACGTTGCATTGCCTACTAATCCTGTAGATGTATTTGTATATACGGTATGTACGGTATATATGTACGGTACATTTTTTCGGGCAATCCGAATATTTCCGAATCCGAATAGACCACACTCCCAATTAGTTTGGATTACCGAGGTTCTACTGTATGAATTCCCGTTCCATACTTCAATGTTGCCGTAAGCAGGCTAGTTTTAGCACAAGTGAATGGCCATTTGGAATATTTAGAGAATATCAGTTTACCTGCATACAGAGTATTCCGTAACGATCGTACGGCCAAGAAAACAGGTCAACGAAAATTGCACATTGTAAGATGCTGATGTCGGAGTAACAATAGGGGCAAATGTGTATCTAGGGATACACAGAGAATCTGATAAGGGTGATTCCCGAAAGAACAATATCCGCCGACTAATACAATGTACGCCGTTATAATACAATTGCGCAGTGGGCAATGCCTAACATAATTGGTTTGACGCCAAGTAACTAGGGACCTATCGTCTTTTCTTATGACGCTTGCTGTACAGAACAACGATGGCGGCGAATAATGACGAAGGCGTTATAGGCCCAAACTATGTAGAAGACGGAGGAGCGACGGGTAGCGTGTCAAGGAAGACGCTCACGCCCCGGCATTTCAAGAGAAATGACGGCCACGAGATCGAGCTGTGTTTAGCCCGGCGTCAAGGTGTGGATACAGGAGCGTGCCTAGAGAGAGCAGTTTCGTCCAGTGATATGAGTAACTGCGGCGCGGCGCCTGCTCTGTTCCGCAAACAGCCTCACGTTGCCGTATGCTGAAGCGCGCATGTCAATAGGCTTTTCGACCTCGTTATAGCATTGCTGCAGCCAGTAAAATCATTGGTCCTTCTACGACTCATTCGATGCTACTTCCTGTGTGTTAAACATAAGAGTATGTATATGTTTTCGTATGATGAGAATTTATTGAAATATTTCAGTACTTATACGTAGCATTCCTAGCCTCCCCCTCGATTTCTTTTGTCCGTCGGTGTACTTAAATTTATTTTGAAACGTACTGGATGAATTCTAAGTTTAAACTCATAGAAAGTAACGATCTAATGCAGCAAAGCGATTAGTTTACGAATCGAAACATACGCGTCTTTAAGGTCATGATGCAGTAATCACGGAACCTTTCTCTAACCATGTGACGGAGGTTAGAACTGCAAGGGGGAGTTCAAAGTTGGGGAAACAGAGAATGAAGTGAAACGCGAAGCGAAGGGAGTCTTTCATGCCGAATTCACGCACTATGCGTATAAACGCAGAGGGCTCCAGCTTTTCAAAGCCAAGCGCGTCGAATGAACTCCCACCAGTAGCACGTTGTCTGAAAGCAGGCTGCCTCGTGTGCAGGAAATGCCTTGTTCACATCTCAACAACAGCATCTTGCGTAGTTCTTATCCTTCATTTCGGGTGTTCAGGGCGAAATCGGACCAACATACTTTTCTTCTGGAATCGGGTTATTTATATTTTGTTAAGGTTTTGGTACAAGAGTACGGAGAACGTACAATAACAGGCAGGAGAAACGAGGGAACCCTAAGAAAATCTGCCGAAAACTAACATTTCCACCACAAATATAGGGTGAGCACGTAATGAATCAGGACCCCAGGGGTGACAGGCGTACAGTTAGTGGAGAAAGTGATCATACACCTAAGAGAATGACTAACGTATTAGTAGAGTACGAATGGGATGTTAGGGAGAAATAAGATAACAGAATTACGATTTCAAAAAATATGTTTTTTAAATGGCAATTTATTTTCACTAGCTAGCGACTTTTCATTTTCTTCAATACAATTTTGAGTAAAATACGTATCTATATTCTCCACATTCCGTTGAACTTGAAAATTCGCCAATGGTAGCGAAAAGCGGCGTTCGGCGCCACGCACCGGCCCCGCCCACCGCGCAGGGGGCGCCGCGCCTCGCCGGGGGCTGGGCACTTCGCCGGGAGCGGCCATGCTGTTCATGAATGTCTCACACAATTTAAGACAATTATTGACGGTTTCAAACGCACAAGAAAGAAAATTCAACACGGATTACTGAGGTTGCCTTAGATTGTCTTTGGGTGGCTGTTTACGTGGTGAGCAACGTTGGACGCACTGCAACCAAACAGAATAGTAGCGTCACAACAGCACATGCTTTCTCGAATACCTTTTGCAAGGTTTGGAAGCAAGATTTCCTAAGGAAGTCTGTGAGAACGGTTCGTAATACGGTTCTATTTTCGTACATATTTAACGCAACTAATCAGAAGAACAAAAAGCCACTCTTAACGTACAACCCCTGAACTTGGTTATAACCCTCGGCTATCGCTTCAGTTTACAAACTTTGACGGTATCCATTATTTGCTCTATGAATATCGGGCTAATAACTGTAGTAACTAATATATCTACAATAAATGCTGAAGCCACGAACTACATTTAACTGACAGATTATATAAACTGAATCAACCACGCCATTCAACAACAGAAAGCTTCACAGTTTTTTAAGAAAACTTTTTAAAGGTCCTGTATGCCATCCCCTTAAAATTTAAAGATTTCAGTCAAATTCACAGGACCTCGTGGTGAGCCAGATCATTGAAAGAATCGTATCTACTGTTGAAAAAACGTGTGTGGTTAGGTGCTACCGTTTGCGCCGTTAAGTGTTGCACCTCTTCATTGTCCATCTATATGTTTGTGCCGCATTATCAGAACATCATTTAGTTGCTGTAGTAAAACTGGGAGCTCATACCCTTTAAGGAAAAGGAAAATTAAGTAAATTAGATACATAAGGGAAGTTATCGGTGAACAAACATAAAAACGATGTACACGACAACTAATTATGTGATCTTATCCTTGCGAAACCGGTAAAGAAAATATTTCTGCAGATAAATGCAGTACAGGGTTTTTTCGGATCCGATTATTAGGATTCAGAACCAGGAAGGACTCGTTTGTTCAAATATCCATTCCTGCTTCGAGATGACCGGAACGACCTTGACATATGTATCAGTTCCACACAATGCCTCTCTAAATAAAAACTCCCCCGATTTACAAATGTTTATTTCATAATTAACTGATTTCCTAGAACGAAGAAAAAAATCAGGCATATTGTTCATTTTGCCAATAATATTGCCTCAGATTTCTATTTGGAAATTTCATGAAAAATTGATTTAAAATAACTTTTTTCTTATCGACAATTATGAAATTTAAGGGTAAGATAATCATATTACTTAAATGTACAACTTTACGTATTAAAAGTATGAAAAAAGAAAGTTTTACTCAAGTTCTCGAAATACGCAAAACTCTAATATATTTGCCATTTAAAATTTTCAATCTCTGGGCATTACGGATAAGTAAATTGCACTTTAGAGTTTTGACCTTCCAGCTCGTTTTAGTAACATTTTAACATCAAAGATGCAAACAATTGGACGTGGCCAATATAATGCCCAATCTCTTTTAGTAAGTTTGTAAGAAACAATGCTTATGCAAACCATTTTGTTGCAATATAACATCTGAAAATTTATAACTACTATTTATTTAGAATATAAAATAAAATAATTAGATATATGACAATTTTCAATAATCGTGAAATTTTACGTAGTTTAGTATTACATGTTCAAATCGGGCATGATGTATCCTACATAATATGCATTGTGATTGGCGAACTGGTTCCCCTCCCTCGGATGCAGGCACCAAGGTGCGCCCACATGCTACCTTGTGTGGAGATGCAATGGTTACGGAACGAGATGGACCTAAGCGCTACCTCGGCGTGGTACTGGAGGAGCACGGGGGGGAGGAGGGGCTCATCCCTGCGACGGGGCGTCTTCGCAGCGCACAGGCCATGAGGCGTGGCGGGTCTCCCAGGCAGCCGGAGAGGGGGGCGGGTAACGCGAAAGGTACTCTTAACTGAAGACAAAATGAAACCACTACGGAATGGCACACCGTTCATTTTCAATAGAGTATAGAGCTGTTTATTTGAAATGGAAAACTGCATTGAAACAGTTTCTTTCATTTACTATTAATTTGTTATTACGGAACCAATTTTAAAGCATCTAATATTGTACTATTTACGGTTTCTTTATCGCAAAGAATATTCGTATCATCCGCAAAGATAACTTATTCCATTTCTAATCGTCGACGACATATCGTTTATGTATAGTGGGAAGAGAATAGGGCCTAAAATCGATCCCTACGGGACTCCACATGCAATTGACAAAGACTAGGAAAGGGGTGTACATAATGTTCCATTATACCATATTACCATTTTGATGTTTAAAACTTTTAGCATTGTGCCAGTGGGAGGAAATCGAGATAGATACAGGTATAAATTCAGATTTTTTTTAAATGAGTAAAGAACACACAAAGTAACGGAGATTAAAATGCACAAATAGAAGAATGCTTGTGTTAAAAAAAGTTTTTAACATATAAGTAATGCAAACTTTCCCAGACATTTTATTAATTACTTCAATATTCCAATGTAGAGGCGAGTTCAAAATTATTGAATAAGTGAATAATACTTTTGTAGGACGACGATGGGTTTTATTTATTACTTCAGCACAAGGGTGCCCGTGCTAAAGACAATTTTATTATACCAAAGAACTCAATGGTTCTCTCTTAAATACGTATCCCACTATGTGACCAAACTTGTTCTAAATATTGATGGCGTATCATTTATTATATGTGCAATGCAAAACAATAGGTTTACAATATGTCGATCTTCAAGTATATAAGTCAAAACAGCTAAAAACTGTGTATGGCGTACTCTGACGGGAAGTGCAGTTATGCACGGTTTCTTCCGGTCTGAGATCTCTGACGTAACTCGTATACATAATAAGTTGATTTAAAAATAGAGCAACGCGTATTTTTCGAACGAATTGGTAAGGAACTATTCGTTTCCTTGTAGTAAAAACAATTTTCAAAAGCAAATCAGCTGCGGATTTTGGCTACTATCCCTGATCATGTCCTTCGTGACGGAAGAACCCTTTAACTGCTACGGGCCGGCCTACTGTAAGTCACGCGTCTTGCGTCATGTTTCTCAATGCGGGCGACTCGTGAGCGGAGCTCACTCGCATGTAGATATCGCGCAAGACATCTCAGTTATCAAACAGTGCTAGCGAGAGCCGAAAGCGCATCTGCACGTGCGAACTCGTCTAGAGGCTCTCGGGACACCGCTGTTTCGCGTATGATCTCGTCTGAAGGCTCTTAGCGACAACCTGACTGAACGTAGTAGCTCGTCCCGAAGCTGCAACGTACGGAAATATTTTGCGTACCAACTCGTCTAGAGCAAAGGGCTGCAAGAACTTGGCGAACGATTATTTCAACAATTGCATTTCCCCCACAGAGCTCAGGAAAATGTGCACAGATAGTGAAGATGCATTTAAGACCTGATGCAATACAATGGGTCATCTAGACATTAGCTCAAACGAGCAGGAAAGCTGGACGAAAAACTCGATCGAGATGGGGGCATTGACCACAAGCTGAGATACAGTACATGCTACACGCATATTAGGTTTTTAGAACGGATCTTCAAATTATTCAGAACAAAATGTTACCAATACGTTAAGTATCACTGTTAAAATTCAAATTATTTTCCTTTTTGATGCTCAATATAGTCTTTAACTGAATACAAACAGTTACGCACAGTAAAATATGTTACTTGGCACTTAAACTTGTGTATCGATTTTAATCGTTTAATGTCATCTGACAATGTGTTTTAAAATAATGTACAAAAAAAAGACAAGAGAAATTGACGATAATTTTGAATTTCTTTTTTGTTCCATTTTGTGAAGAGCGGCCTAATCTATACTGATTTGAAAAGATTGAGAAATATTCCTGCGCTTAATGACACATTAAATACACGAGTGACGACAGGCGAACAAGTCTTTAAAAGCTATTCAAAACTTCATCTAGACAGGTGGGATATATATTTTTTACTTTATCGAATACTTAAATAAGTAGTTTAGGGAATAAATATCGTCACGATATGTTTTTCGGAAACGTCTAATATGAATTTTGTGGCTAAAGATCCTCCTTGAGATCAATAACAATTCTCGAAAAATATTGGTTGAAGAGATTACCCACTGTTTGCGGATGCTTCACTCTTCCCTACCATATTTTTTGAAACAACTTCCGCTATAAGATGTCGGGTTCATGAAGTCGTATTTTTTTTCTTATTTGAATTCAAAATATCTTCAACATGTTTCTTGATTTTAGTCTGCATTATGCCCTTTCTTAACAATGATTTGCATTTTTGGAGTACAGATGGAAATAATGAGAAACATTATGGTGATTAGAATTAATTCGTTTGGTTTTACATGATGCTTTATTCCCTCGGGTTATCGAAAAACTTGAAATGTTTTACTTGAAATGTGTAATATAATTTTCAGAGGAAAGCACAAATTAAATTGAAAAAACTTAATTATATTTATCATTTGTAAAAACGGCATTGTAAACCGCGTTCCATGATGCGGTATGGAGTCTATGATAAAATTTATTTTACATTTAGTAAACAATGTACACATACGTGTATTAGTTATGTGTCGTAGTTCGCATTCCTAGTAATTGAAAGAATGTTTGCATTGTGGTTACTGCAACCTAATTTTGCATTGCTAATTTCATATGATGTAGTTGTTTTGTTAATTATGATTTGATCGATTGTATTCTTTGAATTAATTGTGGCCCGTGTAGTTGCATTTATTGCAATAACTATGCTGAAGGAATCAATTAAATTGAGAAACTGTCTTTTTTCCCTAGATTCTACCAGAAAATCAATGTTAAAACCTCGGTATACAGAAATGGGTTCAAAAGAGGGATTGCTGAATTTGTTTAGAATTATCTCTTAGATTTTCTAAGATCGTAGTGTAATCTATTGCTCGCTTTGTTCGGGGCCTGTAGATGGAAAGATAATTTTAGTCGTCGTAGGAAAACGTACATAGTTATTTCAAGACATTTACAACTGAATACACATTTTATTCCGCCAAGGAGATTCAATATAAATCATTCGGACGTAAATAGAAGAACCGCCTTATGCAGAGCCCCTATTTGATTCTCTTTCTCCACAATAATAATAAACAAGACAAAAGTTAATTGTCAAATTTATTACGAGATAACCAAACTTCTGTAAAGCAAAGGATATCAAAACCCAAAATTCGGAGAATAAAACCAATTTCTACTTTGGTTTTCTATGAGGAAATTAGGTGCAAAATGTCAAATACTTGTTTCTCTCAGGTGCAGTTTTAATTGTTGGTTTGCGTGTTTAATCTCGCTCCATCTGTTGTACCAGATGGGCAGAGTCGAGAGAGACTACAATGTTAGTGTTTTGGGCAACAAACCATAATTTGTTTACAAGTTGTTCAGGTGTAAAGAAACCGCCCAAATTATATCGTTGTGCCCTCCTACGGTAATGACTGTGACTTGATTGGTCTGTGCCTTCACGCGGCGACTAGACTGTCACGTTCGCAAACCTCTCGTTAGGTTTAAAAACAGATGCAACCGGGTAGCCGGAGAGTAACTTCCTACTGAGAATCAAGGAAAGACGGCAGGATAGAGACACGTCCGCATCCTTAAGTTTAAGATTTGGATAAGGTTTAACTAACTAATAGCCATCAACATTTCGGACAGGTTTGGACACAAAATGGGATCAGTGAGAACTCATGACTGTTTTTGAATTAGAAATTTACCCTGAAGAAGATCCTTAATATATTGGATCGAAACCCTGGAAAATGTAATTTCTATGTTTAATAAATATTGAACATTATTCATTTCATTTTTAAGGAATATATCCGTCTGTTATCTTATTTATTTAATTGTGTCGATACAGGTTGCCAGATCAATAAAGCAGTATTGCCGTGGCGGTTTCGGACCGAAGGATCAAGGGTTCGAATCCCGTCTCGGGCATGGTTGTGTGTGTTTCGTAATTGAGTGTTTTGTCTATGTGTACATTTAAATTAAAGATTTCATTCAGAAAAATATCTATCTTAAATGATGTAGTTGTAAGATGGAGTCACAACAATTAAAAATGTTTAAGTTTTTCTAGATTTTTGAGGTTTTACTGAAAATAACATCTACTCCATTTTTATAAATGCACTTCGCTCCATTCTATAAAGCATTTTAGTCCATACATAGTCCCGTGTACATAACCTCAAGAACAATATCCGCCAAAATAGTTTCAAATTAGAGGGGCGTGACGTTAGACAGACCTGTCGGGGAAAATATATTTTGGTAAAAATCCTGTGGATGGAAAAGGCGCTAGTGTTTTCACACGTCGGAGGGTGGAAACGACTATTTAAGAAACGTTTTCACTCTCAGAAACTCTCTAATTATTGTTCTACTCGATTTTCTTAAAGTGTTTATAAATGCACATCCCTCTCCATCCTGATCGAACTTGGACACCGAAGTTGAACTGAATTAAGTGAACATTATCTACTTCAGTAGCTAAAATGATAGCGAAGGAGTTGTTGTTGCCGTCCTGAGAACAAATGATACGCATTTGCGCGTGCTGAAAATGGATTTAACTAAATTAATCTAAAAAAAGTAGAGTTGTGCCTTGTTCGTGTTAAAATACCGCCCGCATATGTAAATGGAGTTGTAAAAATTGTTCTGTAAGGACATCTTTGTATTCGTCATTCTTAATACATGTCAGTTCATAAAAGCATTTCGGAGCGACACGAAGTGAAAATCGGTACAGCATTGGGATCCGATAGTCTTGAACTATCAACCAATTTAATTTTTTGAATAACGAACATGAACGTGGAAACCAAGAACAGTAAGAGCCGTTGCGTGTTGATCTCGAATGCGACAGGTATTTACCTACGTTTGTAAGTACGAGTCAATGAATCGTAAATCTGGTGTACGCGATCCTAGGTTCGACATAACATGTGAAATGAATCTCATAAGGACTGTAGTGTTTGTAGTCCTCAAGCCTGATCATTACGCGGGCTGAGTGGGACAGACATACGATCACACCGCGCGACCTCTAAATTACCGATTTAATTTATGAATGTGTTCCAGATTAAGAAAGAGACATGTAGTGAAACATGGTAAGTTGGGAGAGAGCACAGAGGTAGGGAGAGG
>BOPP01000111.1:1340913-1353413 GCA_017312745.1 Gryllus bimaculatus | reverse complement strand
GCCTAACCTAATGAACTTAATATAATGTAATTCATTTTTATGAATATTCCATTCGAGGTTTGACTGAATTGAGAGACCCAGTAAATGTATTATCTTAATATCAGACAGTGGCAATTGCTCATGTGATTGCCTATTTGAAATGCAAAACTACATTAAAACCGGTTGCCTTGGTTTACGACTATTCTGTTATTACGAAACCAATTTTAAAACAACTGAAACTTACTGCCAGTTGCGGATTTTCCCTTAAGCTAAATAAGCCACAGGTTGGGGCCTCAAGGGTCAAAAATTGTTATACAAAGTTTTCTAAAATAATTTTGAAAATAAACATATAAAAATTTATAAATGGTTTCCATAAACAAATTAATATTAAGTAAACTTGATAAACAATCTATTGAAGTTGAAAACACTTTTATTCTAAGACCGACATTTTCATTCTCATGTATTGCGTATTGAACTTGTCGAGTGCAAGGCGAAATCCGTCACTCCAAAATCTGTCATAGCGTTATGATTGGCTGAACAAAATAGTATCTTTTCATATATCCGACGTTTGGCGAATGCGAGCCCCCAAAAATTAAGTTTGAGTGAGACGTTAGGCATTGCAATTTGAGATTGCCTTTACGTTTAAAAAAAAAATACTGATTACAAATTGTACAGGAAAAAAACATTCATTGAATTCAAAAAGGTGTTAAACTAGTATTGAGGTACTATGGGAGAAGTCAAACTCAATTCATTAACAATAATGTTAAGTCAAATGATAAGCTGTGAGGTTTTATCTTTCGATGATACTATTTCTGAGTTTTTGAACAAAATTGCGTCAATGGCATATTTAGTCATTTTTTATTAATGATTAATATAATGTTGAATTCTATAGCAGCTAGTTTGACATATAAATATTATGTTATAAAAGATGGTTATAAATTTTTGATTTCAATAAAATTATAATTAGATAGCATGTTTTAATTGATTAATTTATTTGAGTAAAAAAGTATAAAAATCTCCAAACTTAAAAAATGTTATTGTTGCCAGTAAAAAGGGAGGCCTCACAATATATTTTTAACTTGAGGCCTCGAAAATAGTAAGTCCGCCGCTGCTTATTACCGACCACTTATTGTTTCTTTTTTGCAAAGAGACCAAATCATCAGCAAAGAGAAGTATTCTTCTGTTTCTAATGGAGGAGGATATTGTTTACATAGAAAAGAGAGGATTGGCCCTAAGAATGAACACTGTGGGATTCCATGTTCAATTGGCAAAGAATAGAAAAAATGAGTAAATAATTTTCTTTCATGTCAGCTTGGCATTCCAATCAGTTGATACACATGGTTAAGGTGCGGAGTTATCATATCTAGGGCAATACCCCGAATTTCATATCAAGGTAATTATGAAAGCAAAATTGTTTGGCCAACGATCTCAAACGTTTTCGAAAGATCTAAAAATATTCCAAAACGTACGTCATTTTCATCCAACTTGTGAAGCAACATCTTTAAGAAAAGAAACTACGGCTGCCTTCTAAGATGTTCTAAATCCATGTGGAGAGTTTGAAATAGCTTCGTTTTTTTGAGAAAAGTTGCATTCGTATATAGAAAAGTCTCTAATGTTGGTGAGAAAGTAGACAAAAAAAGAAATTTGCCGATAATTTTGAGTTTAATATATTGTCATTTTTTAAATAAATTGATTCATTTCAACTGATTTGAAAATATCCGAAAATATTTGTGTGAATAATTGCATGCGAATAATTATTTATTCGATATTACGCCTGCTTATTTGTTATTTCTTTATTACTTCATTACTATAAAACGGATAACATATCCAACATTTTCTTTAGACGTCTTACATATTGTAATTCATTTATTTTGTAGACATGACAACCTGATGGAAACCCCAATAATATGGGTCGAAACGTCGTAGGAGAGGGAAGCGAGGAAAAAGGAGGTGGAGAGAGGAGAGGGGAGGAGAAGGAGGGAGGACGGGAGACGTGAGAGGCGGGGATTGGAATGACAGAACGTAGTTTGATCTATTTGTTTTAGAATACCATACGTACATACCAGTAAACTGTAAGAGGTTTTTGCCTGTTATATGATCTTTCATTTTTAAAGAAAATGTTAAAGATTAATTCATACAACTGTCAAATCATCAACTTAATTTTACGTATCCCCAATTTTATTGGAAGACCAAAACTATCTTTCTGATATTTTGAAGAATGTAATATGTTTCTATTGGCTTGGGTTAGAATTTGTGTTCTTGAATTTTGTGGATTACTGTATCCACCTATAAATTGTACAGCGCACCATCACTGCTGTTTGCTATTTTGATAAATGGATTGTTTATGCAGGTCTGGCAATAAGTTTTGCTTTCTATTTGATGTGGGGCTTCGAGTTTAGAAAACCGACAAGGTGATTTAATTGAAATAGTGAACTGATAAACGTTTTGTAAGATGACTGAATTAATAATAAATAATAATATTAACAATAATAAAAGGCTCCATCACATGTTACAATATAATTAATGGAACCCTGTGTAACCGCCACGAATATGAGAGAGTTTGTTTCATGTTGTAACCCCACTTGTTTTTTAAACTATCTGTGATGATTGAGAGTAATGCACAGAATCTAATGGCGCACGCGCTATTTTCAATCAAACATTTGAATTTATCAAAACTACACAAAAGTGGGCACGACCTTTTTTTTTCTTGGGGGTAAAAAACATTGCAAAGTGATAAATATTTATTTTTTCCACCAATATCTGAAAAAGTTAAAAATAAAGTTTAAGTATAAAAATTAAAACAAAAAAATATAAAGCCGATCTTAAATTTAAAAAAAACGGTTTTAACATCCTTCCAGTGTGGGTCACTAATGGTTTTATTTATACTCCAATTTAAATGTATCCCTTCAAGGTCACGTGCTGGAAGGAGAAGGGGACACACTCATCCAATCGGGGGCTTCATTACAACTGAAAGTTTGGGTACTGAAGTTCCCGATTGGATGACTTGTTTCCTCTCCCAGCTTGTGTCCTTGAAGAGACACTACGTTTAAATCTGAGTATAACAAAATTTTACACAAGTTTTTTACGGCGAAACTTCTGGTGAACTGAAAATTGAACCAACGTTCTGAGTTCAAAATTATTTTTTTACTTTTAGCGGCGCTATTACATTTAGGCGACGGTTTACAATTTTTTTAAATCAGTTTTAATAATAAAAGTTCATTTATAAAAAAATAAAAAAAACATTTATTACCTATTCAAATTGGGTGTAAACTGTAATTGTTTGGAATGTTTTTGCTGCTCGTGTGGTATTTTATAAACGCATTTATGAATGTGATTCAAGGTACTGAAAAGTGTAAAAACAGTTCGTTTTGAAAATACACGACTGATGTGGCCATGTACTTGCGATAAATAAAAAATAAATGAATGGACACATGTCAAAGAAAGGCGACCTCAAATCGTTTCACAAAGATTTCTTTTTCCATAAAACGTTTTTGTACACATTAAATGAAAGACAAAATTGTTAAGATCTGTTGGATTATCCTTAATTACATATCCAGAAATCTTGCTTCGAATATTCGATTCCCTTGCTAAAAGAAAATCGAGGGTGGTGTGTATTTAATCGTCCCTACGACGTAAGAGTCTAAAAGATTAATGCGATCGATAGAAAGCCAAAGAGTGACTTCCCCTTAAAAGACTTTCAATGCAGCAATACTCCATTGTTTAAAGTTGGAAAGTTATTAAAATCTTTTTTTGCTGTACATGATAACTATATTTCTTCTCCGTGGAAGCCGAAAAATTAATTTACAGTAATGTATTCATTTTTGGTGAAGGATAATGTTCAAAGATATTGACTTCTCTTATTCGAAGGACACTTTTTATAAACTTGTTCAGCGCTGAGAAAAAAAATTGATTTGCCTTGTTTCTCGTGTTTGTTCTTCGTATGTTTCATCCGACACTATTTGGTACCTCTTATCTGAAAAGAAGTACCATACGTTTTTATCTAATGCGTAGTTCCTACTAGTGGTGCTTATCAGAACATCTGTAGTACGTCCGTATTGAGGCGAGCGTTGACCTCCTTGTCACTACAAAATTCCTCTTCGTGGTTTTAGCGCAGAAGGAAACAAAAAACCCGCCTCGCTCAGTCACAGTTCTGCAGCAATCGAACGGCGGCGCACGGAGTGGGGGCCAGGACCTGCGCGGGGAAGAGGGGGTAGGGGGAGGGGGCAGGAGCTGTCGCAACGGATGACGTATTGATGACGACACGTTATGTTAAGCGGTGAATGACCGCCGCGCTAATCGTTATTCCGCGACTGTGCCTTTGCCTAAGTTAGGAACACTGAATTTGGCTGATAGGAAATGTGGCCCTGTGAAATCGTACACCACAAATTGCAGGGAATACCGCGAGAGAAATTGCAGAGACATTTTAGTACGCTTTAACACGGTTTCACGAGCAGTTAACGGACGCAGAGAATTTTCAGGCAGGCGTTTCTGGATTGTTATGTTTTCAGTAGTAAAGGTCATTCTTCTCTTTGAATTGTTTATAATACGTGGATATGACGTTGTGGATTCATTTCGCTAGTGAAATACTATACTTAGCCTTTCTTAGATAAATTTATTAATCATATGCTTCACCTATTAATACATTCCTCTTCAGAGCTAAAACATATAGCGCTAAACACATTAATACAATGAGTAAGTTATTTTTAAATGAAGTGCTCGTTGTACTGAACTGTATATGTTTAGTTGTGAAGAGGTCTATCTATTAATAGACAAAATGTAAACATATCATCAGTGCCCGAGCTAGGCAATTTTGTCCCGGGCCCAAACGTTGCCCCGGGTTGAAACGTAGACCCTCTCCCCGAAAAAAATAAAAATGTGAAAGTTGTATTAAGAAAGTATACGAGTTATTTTATTTCAACAAATAACAAAAAGTACATCGTTTAAGCTAAACAAAAACGTTTATGGAATTATATTTTAAATAGATTTAAGAAAAAGTGTTTAATTACCAAATAATACAATTTCCATGATGAGCTTAAAACGCTAAAAAAATGTTACTGAGTTTTGTTAATGTTTAATAATAGTAAATAAGAATTTCTTTAGATCCTATTTTAATGTTAGCGTTGTTTGGTTTATTTCATGGAGTCCTAATTCATGACAATAATCAACTATTTAAGGTAAAATATTAATTGAAATGTTTATGAAATATCAGACTACAGTAATGCGACTTATCAAATTACGATAACGATTTTCCCCAGTTCTAATTTCCTTCTCACTTTTTTACTACTTTTCCCAGGTGTCCCATCGTCGGGCCCTTGACTTGCGGGGCCCCGGGCGATCGCCCAGCCTGCCCATGCCTAGCACCGGCACTGCATAGCAGACACATAATAGACACATCTGGCCAAAGCGAAGTTGATTGTTTCACTAAAATAATGGATCCACAAGATCATATCCACATCATAGTCACTAAGTCCTAAGTCAGCTGAAATAATCATTCGACTTCTCTCCCAACGACTAGATCATTTAATCATCTTCATTACTCAACGATTCTTAGGAAAATTCATTCAGGTTTATTAACCAGCATTCAATTACTCTAGAGCACGAATATAACATTTTTTAAAAAATAGGTGAAATTGTAAGGAACATAATTCCCATAAATATTTTCTGATGTAAATATTCATGGATGTATACATACACGTAGAATTTAGTCACCGTAGCGCATATACGCAACGTTGTGGTGGTATTCGTGAAGACTTTTTGTTCAAATATTTAATTTATTGCTGTGTTATACAAGTGTTTTTTTACTATTCTTGAGCAGTATGTGCGTGCGTGTGTGCGCGTGCGTGCGTGCGTGTGTGCGTACGTGTGTGCGTGTGTGTGCATGTGTGCGTGCGTGTGACTTAAGGAAAACCATTAGTGTGGTTTTGTTCAACATGTTTCCTACTGCAGGACACTAGAAAGTGTTGCAATTCCGACAGCGTAAATAATAAAATTAGAAACAAAGAATCATCAGTTATGAATTCAATGATGTTTATCCAATGAGGTACTCAAATACGTCACATCCACAGATTGCGCATTGTCTCTCCAGGTTTTTGCGAAAAACTATAGCCAGTGTAAAATTACTATTATCAATATTGTTATTACTATTATTAACTTCCATTCGCACCAAAGCGGCGCCAGGGTGCAGTTAGTGTACGGCAACAGCTTACGGCTCGAGCGTACCGGTGATCGGGAGGTCGCGGGTTCTGCTCCCGTCCGGTGAAAGAAATTGGCCTGGTGTTTTTAACATCGATGAGTTTAAGGCATCTGCCGGAATCGAATTCTTAGGCCGACTGCTGCGAGAGTTTCCGTGGTTTCCCTCAGTTTCCAGACGAATGCCCGAGCTGCGATCGACTATGCGGGCCTCCGACAGCGGAATTCTTCCGAGGATCACGTTCACCATATGCCAACATTTATTTCATTTTCTATTTCTAATTGAGCGAAATGTGCATTAGATGAATGCCGGAACGTCTGCAAAACTTTACACTACCAGAGCTTAACACAAATAAACGTTTAATGAAGGTGAATGGCATACGAGAAAGTGGACTTCGGTTGAGTGAAGTCATTATTGCGTGGTAATGTGCTTCCCATTCAATTTGTTGCGCTTGGTATAATTCTGATTTAACGAGAAAGTAAGAAATATCCAAACTCGTACTTCTGTAAAAAAATTGGGAATGTTCAATTGTTAAATAATAACTTGAAAAGTATTTCCTTAAATACTATTTCACTTTTATTTTCAATATTCGTACCGAAATTAATGTATTTGAGGTCTTGATAAAGAATACTATTCTTCTACATTTGTTCCATGACTGTGTGTGAATATGCCTGTCATTAGGGTTGTTTATGAACACCCACTCATGCACCGTTCATTGTTTTCACAATTCGTATTCTCTATTTAACATAGGCGTACGCACCCTACAAGAAGACGGGAGGGGAGGCAAGTAAATTTCTCGACCCATTTTTTCATTAATTTTATTTTCATTCTTTAATTGAATTTTTGAAACGTATTTTGGAGCAGTTGTAGAACGAATCGACTCCCACTTGGCCATATATTTTGGAGCTATTTCATTCATTCTTCACTGTTTTTAGGTCTTCCTAGCAGATTTTGGATTTTGTGGTGCACTTTTCTAGGCTATATTGAATCGAGACAGAATTGGCCATCTTTGAGGGGTAGATTAGAAAGTTTGTGTATTTTGCCCCGAATGCCGCTGTTACATTCCAGGAAAAAAAATGAATAATTTCCAAAATTGAAAGTTTAGAATTTTACACATATTTCCTTCCAAATTTTATGTATAATATACATTTAATATAATTTCTTACAGTTTATCAAATTATTTATTGGTTAAATGCGCGCAATGTGACACATCCGTTATTTTTTAGGAACTGAAGTTACGACATTACTTCTGCTTACTCTCTTGAATTTTAAAGCAATGTTAATGCTTAAATTTTGTAAATTAGGAACGTCTACATACAATTTTAAGGAACAGTGTCTGATATGTGATGTATAAATAATTGAAACTACTAATTACATTCAAAATGAGATATTATCTTTCCATTCTACATGTAATTTTTATAAGAGATTGAAAACATTTACGGATATGAAATCTTATTACATTAGCCCCCGGGACCGCTTTCAACTCCGAGGATACGGCCTACTGCCTCCCCGTGCGCTCGCCTTCGGGATTTAATGTACTCATTTCATGAATTTCCACCATATTTTAATAGAAAATACAGGAATTTAAAAAGTACTATTCATAACCGTACATGGATTGATGTGGTACCGCTAAAGCACATCGAAAAAATCGAAATTGTCAGAAATTGTTTACAATGATTTCCCGTCACAGATCTCTTCCCAGGAGTCCTCGAAAGGATTCTGCCGTTCAGTAGTTAAAGTGCGCAGTTAAATGACACGCATCAGAAATCGTGTTTTATTTTAATCAAGAGAAAAAAATACATTTTCAAAATAGTTATTTTAATAGAAAAAACACAAAGGTAGTTTACAAAAGAGCCAGTATAAGAAGTAAAATACATAAATTTGTCGTGAAAGAAACTACACTGCTTAGAAGAAAACCGTTCTCCTGCAAAGTGATAATATATGACATGTGTCACTTTCCTAGTACACCGTCGGGGTTTCTTTCAGTAAATAAATATCATCCTGCAGGTTGAATAACCAGTTTTTCCCTCCAGCTACAGTTTTGAAACCAACCATTGAAAATGTTCGACAGTAAGTTAAAGTAAGAAGTACTTTAGCGAGGAATCTAGTCTACATTCGCGATTAGGCTTGGCACGGGTCGCGCGCGGCTGATGCCTGTCCCAGAGTCCATAATCAGGCCATCATTTTGCACGTAGGGAAGGGCAGTTTACATATGGCTAATCACAGGCCTCTCTACCCCAGGGCTGGTAGTATTCGCTGTACAGACCGCTGTGGAGACTTCGCTCGAAATCTCTGTGCACTCGACGAACGTTAAAGCGCAAGCGAGACGCACGGAAGGAAGGAATTGCGCAAGCGCAGTGTCCCCCATCCAAATTTCTTAAATCGAAGCTCCCGATGGGATAACAGAGCTCCTTCTCAACTCACCAGACGTAGAGAAATCGGGGAATAGAGCAACTGCGCGCATTATTAGATTTGTTGTTGTTTTTTACATGAAATGTGAAAGATTTTGTGCCGAAGCTGTCTGACGAAAAACTAGGAAGCCGATGGTTTTGAGATGGCATTCACTGTAGCCGTCTTCCTCCTCTGACGTCGGCCGAGTGCAGATTCCTCACGAGAACTCCACATCGAAGTCTATCAACGGCAGTGTATACTACAGCCAACTGCTGATATGTCAACCCTGACAATAATTGATACATCAAGGACATCCCATTTGTCTTGCAAATGAAACATTAATGGAATTAGAGACTATTTTTAAATGTGTAGATTATAATAGTACTGACTAGAACCTGGCCCGTTATCTCACTAAGCGAGCGTTTTACGAATCAATGCTTCGAGTGATAAAGCAGATGCACTGCCACTGGGAAGTCAGCCCAGATAGTACATAGAATTAATTGGTGCATATGACACTCACACTGACCATATTCTACAATTTTCTCAATGAATGTTTTCTGAGAAAATACATCATAGCTGAAATAGGTTTAAATATTCTACTTGAATTGTAATGCAGTTTCTCGTTAAACAAGGACAGAATAACACATTGCCGGGTAATAATAATTCACTCAACCGCTAAGCAGGTCTCCGCGTGGCATCAGCTTTCATTAAAGGTTTACTTTTTTAAGCTCTGTTGGTGTAAAAATTATTTTTTCTTCATGCTCGTTTTACTATACACAGTTACACATTTTATAGATAATTAGATACTAACAACGAACTTTTCTTATAGTTGTCGCGAAAATGTCTCCAAAACGTTTGGTATAACATTTCTTTATATTTAACATGGTGCCCAAATGTCTATGAATTTAAAGAAATTTTTTGGAAAGGAAATTTGGAGCCAAAATGCACCAGTCTGCAAGAAGATGTGAGTATTTGTTTGAGATGAGAAAAAAAATGATTTTTCACAAAAAATGTTTTCAGAGTACAAATTACGGTAAAAATTCAAAATTGATACAGTAATTTTATAATTTTTTCCACCAATTAAAAAAACATAAGATCGATAAAATAACGACTTTTCAGACCTTAAAATAGGATTGTTTGAAGCTGAAAACAAGGTAAATTTCGTTTTATCAACCTTATTAGAAAGAAAAACGTTCAGCGATTGCTATTGTTGTCAGTTTCACCTTTGTTATCTAACCATAACCCTTAACAATGAGCCGAAGGGAATTAAATAGACTAGCAATTAAGTGGAAAATTTTGTTTAATGAAAACATATCAGAAGGCAGTATTAAAAAATAAATTCTTGACAAATTACAGAAGGGAATTTCTAATGTTGGTACTAGAGACATGCGTGGGCATACATAATGCAACTGGGGCAACATACAATATTCCTCTGGTATGATGGCGATGACAATGATTTTAGCTCCAATATTATTTCTAAAGGAATTGCTATTTACTTTTCTGCACACTCCGAATATATATTTTAAAAATAGCGTAAGGAAATATACGGGAGACTGGAGGAATGGGGAGTTCTCACAATTACGACAATACTAATAATATTATTTCATTATAATATGTAGGCACGCTCATGTTCCACAGTTCAGTGTAGAGGATCAATGAGTTTTCTGAATTTCTTGGAGAAATCAAAATATTGAAAATGTTCTCTTATTTTTTACCGATTATGTAAATCCCATGTGATTGACACTGAAAAGTAGTCGCAAATTAATAAGAAATCATAATTTTGAAATTATGATGAGCAGTTTATGTACACAGTATCTATAATCAAGTCCCCATAAAATAGCAATGTAATAATATTGGGTTTAGTATTTCTACACACCCTACTTCCAACAATGTACTAGACAACTCACTCTAAATATATTACAAAAACAGCTTTCATCAGACATCTGGTTCGATGTTCATTTTATTTTAATTTATTTTTGATAGGCGACTAATTTCCATCAGACACCTGGTAAAGTTTACGTATTCCCATCATGACGCGAGATTGTGGGAATTCACTTTATGTTTGCAGATCAAGTCATACACACGTGCATGTGTTATGGTGTACGAGTAGCAGCTCTCTTAAGGTGATTCACTACCGTAAATGGCTACACCAAAGGGACAACTGTTGCACATCTATCCAGAAACTTGGGAGGTGAAGGAGTCGATGCGGGCAAATAATGAAAAAGCGGCATGTAATGCGCGTGCTGAATGTGCTGTCAGTAGGACGCAGGCATGAACATACATCGCACTATTCAACTTCATAAATGATCATTATGATTCTTTTTTGTGGAGCCATTGGTTAACTTTTTTTAAAAGGATAAGGTGATTTTCAAAGTTTTTGTTTTTCTAAACCACTGGCTTGTGAAGAAAAAGATACATTTAGTAATTAGCTCGCAAAATAAAATCATTCAATTTAAATCCATGACCATGTATTTGAAAGCGAAAAACCAAAAACAAAAACAAAACAAAAAAAACCTGCCAGCGAACCTAAATTTCAGATTTGTAAATGTTGCATTTGCGAAGAAAATAATATTTAGATGTATATCAAAAGAATTTTTATTTTCATCTTATCCATATCATTGTTGGAAATTATTAATGAAGGAGATATCTCTAAAAAACTTATTAAAATTATTTGAGCACCAGACGAGTATCATTACTCAGTTATTTCAAAGTAGAACGAGTAATTAACTAACTTTTATCATCGTGAATATTTTACAACTTGTCGTACATGTATTAAGTCGATCTGAAGTGAACACGTCGAATCACAGCTTTGTGATTAAAAACAATTTCTAAATGATAAATATTGTAATAATGATGAAAAATTCTACGTATACTCCTAAGACATTATGTTACAAACGTGAATGACTGAACAACGATTCCGGGTAAACAATTGTTTAATATTTCCACAACAAGGCATTAAAATGAGATACTCAAAAACACTTCCAATATTCAATGGCACGTTCTGGTGATTCAACAAGTATCGAGTCAATATCCTAATTTAAATTTTGTAAAGCACACTCCGAAGTGTTACTAACGTCTCAAGCGCGTTAATTTGCTCAACCGAGTTATGATATTAGAGTTGCTGTACACAAAAAGAAATAAAACGCGGCATAATGAACTGGAGTAGCATCTTTAATACAGGTTGGTGGGAAGCTGAGTCTACCACGCATATCAGTGAATTGCCTTGCAGCTCAAACACCTACCTTCCGACAGGAGGAGGATCTTACACAAACTCCACTTATTCAGTTTTCAGTAGAAGTAGCAGCGAAACAAAAATAGCCATACTAAGGTATTACAATATATAATACGAGGAAACTATGCGAAGAAATATGTGTGACAGGATGTTTAACAAATTCTAAAAGATATCACTGTACGGCGACAAAACTTTGTTTTCATATAGCAGTCAACAGCTAAGAAGCTTTTAGGCTGTGACTTCTTAAGTCCTACAGGATTTGCTTTGTGTAAGAAAAACGATAAACCACGGTCGTTGATGATTTAGTCTAAAAATATTCATACGTCAAACACTTCTGTAGATCTTCCGTTCGCCGGTAGACTACTTGCCACTTTTCACGAGACAATGCCCTTTGGATGTAGTCAGCAGCGACGCGGCGAAGCAGCCGTCCCCGACGAAGGAAAAAGAAACGAACTAACCGCACGCATATCCACTCGCAGAAGAGCAGAGGCGCCACACGAACAACTTGCCGCGGTGTCCAGCAAGGCGTGGATCACACAGCGCGCGGAAAGCGAACCGTTGCACACCGCAAGCGCGAACCCGGGGCCTGTCCCACGACCAGCGCTCCTAGGCGCTGCGAAACACTCCTCTCACCGTATTACGACAGTATAGCTCGGCGGCGCCGGTGTCAGTGGCCTGGGTGCGCCGTCTCTCTCGCGTGGCCTCTCT
>BOPP01000111.1:1274410-1340785 GCA_017312745.1 Gryllus bimaculatus | reverse complement strand
GCCGCACCGCGCCCCGCCGTGCGCCAGCAAACACGCCCGCACTAGCGCTGTCGCGCGGCCACATGCGGAAGCTTGGAAAATCCACTTCCAGGTTCAACGGCCCACCGCCGCTGCTCAACGGGATCGACCGAGTGCCGTCGGAGTCAGCCGATGCCAGCCATGACGTCACGAGGACGGGCGATGGCCCAATGACACGACGTTGAGCGCGAGGGGGCGGTAAGCTCCCATCGCATTCCGACAGAAAACGTAGGCCACCCTTGGTGCCAGCTCGATTCACGCCCTGTGCCTTCGCCGATTGTTTCTAACTGAACGGCAGGAATTAGTAATGAATATCTGGAACCTTGTAAAAATGAAAATCATTTCTTTCGATTTGAATAAAACCTTTAAAAATCAACATACTCAATTCGTTTTGTATGAAACATTGTGATGTTGAGTGCTACCACTGATTACACACCATTATTTTCGCTTAAATCTATTCTTTCATGTCTATTTTTATGAGTATTGAATTATTACTATTGTTTAGGACGTCATTTTTAGTATATGATGTTGTATCGAAGTTTATATTATTTTCTAACATTACTTCATAATATAAAAATAGATTGATTAAATCAGGTAATTACTCACAAAAATATTATTCCTTCTAACATTAATGCCCTCAAACAATAAACGGCATGGTTCAGGAGGCAAAGGGTCATTCCCCAAAGCTATGGAATCTTCCGATTTGAAAATGACGTTACTAATTCTTATTCTAACATTCTCACGATATAAGTTGAACTTACGAGATAAAATTAATAATACTTAAAAAATGTATGTGAAATAATTTCAATATCTAATATTAAGGAATAAGGGGCATAAAGAAAAAATCTTCAATATTCAAAGTGTAGAATACGTTCGAAACAAATTTCGCAATTCTCGATATTTCAGGCGTTTTAATGAAAATCAGATCGGTGTCAAATTATTAATGTTTAACTATTCAGTCAAAAATATTCAGTCAAAAATAAAGAAAACATTTGGAGCCGTTTTAGAGAAACCCTTATGTACATTTTTGTAAATAAAAAATATTCTAAAACTATTTATATTTCAACCAAATATACATGACGTTATTTAAAAACCTAATTTTGGAGATCAGATGTTATCCGTATGTAGATACTGCATCGTTTTCATACGCGCACTACTTTATTCTAGCAAAAAATTGAAGGACCAAATTTTGGACCATTTTTCAGAAAATTTTGAAAATGTCCTAGGCGTTACATGTAATGTCCCCCAAAAATTAAATGATCAGTTTCAAATTGGTGAGGCCACAACATCAGTCAGATCAATCGAGCAATTTCCATTTTGGGGAAAATCTTGTGTTAAGTTTAGCTGCTAGTGTTATCCAAAGAGGGACAGACAGACATTTTGTGGGGGAAACATACAACTTATTTTGTATCAATGACCCACACAACGTGAATTTTTGAATGCGAGAATGTAATTTACTAGTATATAAGAAAGAAGATTCCACTTGGGTATAAGGCACATGAAAAATGTTTTACCTCAAAATAGCAGCACATCGCACGGAAAGGTGCGGGGGAAATCAGCAGCAATACAAACATTTCTCTATGCGGAGTATACGAGAAAGTAAAAATAAATAAACTGTTAAAATGTATCTAGAACGTATTGTTCATTGTTTGAAGATGTCCCTCAAGGCTGTTTTAATCATTTCAATTTTGTCGTGCCTGGAATTCCTTCGTTGACTAAAACGTATTACTGCGAACGGCCTTTTCACGTTGCTGCTGATGCCCGCTTCCTTATTGTGTCACCAGAGTTCCACTAATATTCATTGAATACTGTCAACAGTTACTGTAAGTGCCGTATGACTATGTTTCCAATGCATAACCGCTAGGAAAAAAATATTTGTAAAGAAAAACATTGAAATTGGCCACTTCTCAAATCTTATTTATGCGGAAAACCAGTAAGAAAGAAAGGAAAAAAAATCGCAAAGAGTAAATAGAGAATTGCCGGAATAAATGTTACTTTTAAAAGTCCAGAAGCAGGGCGACGCCCCATCAAAGCATTTGCTCTCTAGGTAATGGGACGTGAAGTGAGTACTGACCCCAGGCGCGGCAACTACTAATGTCATTAGCGTGACGGTGAGCGAGTTATGTTCTGAGAGGTGGCGATGTGCCTCCCGTGATATCCATCGCCGACCTACGTATAGCCGTGAGGGATTCACCTCCAGGTATCGCCCCCCAGCGGGACGTCGCCCCAACAACGATGAGCTCTAAGTTCCCAACACGCGTGCGATATAGCACCAGTGCAAAATAGCACCAGATAAGTGCGTATTTTGTGTGAGTGTGTGCGTTAAGAGACGGGAGGGGCAAGGATGAGGAAAGGGTCATCAAGGATGAAGCGGGCGGCGGTCACTTTGCGGGAGAACTGCGTCTGCATTCGCCTGGCATCGATACCGAAAAGTACCGACCAGCATTCTCCAGACAGCGCCTAAACCGATCTAGCTATGTAGCTAGTGGCGAAAATTCACCGTCGGGACTCCAAGTTAGGTCTTTCTGGTCGACGACGCTACAGAGGCAAGTGTAACCGCTGAGCTATCGCAGTTGGTAGGGGAACTGGACGAAAATCTTATTGACTTCGGGATCTCTGATTCAGAAGTTGTTAATGACATTTATTACAGACAAACGTATACTACAATTTTTAATATGAAGTAAAATTGAAAAAAAAAACCATTTCACGTTTGCTTGGCCCTAATGTTTCATTTTTTATAATAATAAAGTTGAGTATGATTTCAAATATAATGAAAATATTAATTAAAAAAATACAAATACTATAAGAACATTGATTTAAACAATCTTAATTCTTATCATTGCCCGATTTCATTAGTATTTATGAAAATCCTAATAATAAATCTCAAATGTGCATAAAATGTGCAATAATCTTAGTATGTAAAGAAATGCTGAACTATATATCCATGTATGCAGTACTATGTTATTGCAGTATTCCTGAAGACCCTTTTTCAAACATCTTTAATTTATTTGCTAGTGTTATTCACTGCAGGTCACTAGTCTAGTACCACAGGCGCATGTAAATAGCAGGTACTAACTCTAAATTATGAACTGACTCTGAATTCAGCAACTACTGGCATTTAAGAAAGTAAAAACAGAAAATTGTTCTATTTTGAAGAACACCGAGATCATTCCAAAACTTTCGTTCTTGCTGACAAGCAGTGAATGCATCTTCGCCGACAACAACAAACAACGCAGTGGCAAATCGTCATGGGACGCCAATATTCAAGTAAAATATTAGAAATATCTCTTTATATTGTATTGGTAAAATGAATACATAGGGACTGTAGGTGGATGTTGAAACACCTTCCAGAGGAACTGCTGCAGATCTGTTGTGAGCAGAACGTAGTGTAGCCGACCATTCGATCATTCATCCTACAGGTCGGATCTCCCCCCTTCCCCAACAGTTTGCATCTTGCCTTACACCCCATGAAATTCCTGACCAGTCACTATTGCGCGCATCACAGTAACGCAGTGTTGCAGGTGGCTGTCAAACATTGGTATCTATCCCAGGCTGCAGACACTCTACACAGAGATACAAATGTTCATTACACGCTGTGACATAAGTCTCAATTTTGGTGGAAAAATAGTGTAACATTTGTAGAATAAAGTTTTTCCATGAAATTGTGTCTTCTTTTTGACGGCGACCTAAGGAGACGTGCTTTCCTGATGCACCTCGTGATAACGATATCTTCAGTTCCGGTTTTGTTCAGCATCCACAAACATGCTTGTCTCACTACGCCACTGCAAGTGCCTATGGATTTGCATATTTTTTATTTGGCTTATCCAGAAATTTCCACTTATTTTCTTCTTTTCGTAATCTTCTGACAAATTAAAAAAAAGTATCACATATTTTAAAACTGTAACACATAATACGTTTTTGGTTAAAATCAATGCAAATAATAATTTTCAATGCGATATATTGTTTTACTAACTACGTTCTATGGTTCTCTTGCTTTAGGAGACCACTATCCGAGAGACCAGAATGGGATTAGATCTGGGCCACCACAAGCAATAACTCTTTCCATAAACATATTTAGTTATCAAAAAATTCCAATATTATATTCCGATAGACATATTTTGTTTGGTTGCTTAAAATCGATTATACTGTATTACGAGAAACAAAAATTGCAGATTTTTCAGCCATCTTTTTCTTAATTGGATACATAATTCTGGAACAAATATTACTGTTGAAGATTTTAACAAGAACAGAATAGAATATCTGTTCATGTTTGTTCAAACATTGTTAAATGGAATAAGATATTCCGGTGCTATTTTACAATAATGATGATTACATTGTGAAGACATAACATTTCTTGAGGAGAATGCACGCTATGTTCCCAATACTCCCGTAATATTCTCGTAATACTTACACTTAATCGTAAAGATAAGTCTCTTACCGTAGAAATTACAGACACTTAACCTTATATGCATCTAAACTAAGGCATATAACATGCATATAACTTAAAGTTTCATTAGATGCATATAATATCGTACACTGTTATTGCTCTTCTTTTTCCGGTTCGTTTTGTTTTGCTTTTTAACGTAAAGAATAAGGTCTGCGGAAGTCTGCGTTTAGTTTACAAAGTACACTGGAAACGAAATAGATACCAGATGTCCTAGAGTTGTTCTTTAAGTAGCTGAAATATCTGTAATCGATTTTCTAATTCAAACTTCCATTATTCTCCTTTTCTGCGATCAATGTCAATCACGAACTTTACACGGAGCAATACGATTGTTCATAGAAAGTAGATTACGATCAAATACCTCTGCACATCCACCAACGGCAAGTAGATGAAAATAAAAGTCCTTCACGATATCATTTAAAAACATGTTTGCAATCTTACTCCGATAACAAAATAGGCAAATACTTTCTTTAAGCCTCCCAGGGCACAACAGGCTGCAACGGGGTCCGCTGGCGCAGCTCTTCCCGTTGATTTCGAACGAAATACACAGAGAAGTATGTAATCGAAGACCTTGCAATTCTGGTATTCTTTCACTACTTTTTCCATAATATTGTTGATGAAATATTTTACTTGGACATTACAACATACTGCCATTCCATACCGTTATTGAAGTATTGTACAGATTTTATACAAAATATTTCTTGCAATTTTTGGATATGTTTAAGGGTATCGTAACGGAGTTTACAAATACAGTTGCAAAAAAGAAAAAGAGTTTTTTTGCGTCAAAATGCGTCGAAGGATTACACTACATTCAAACGTGTCCCCGTAGGTACACTGGAGTTACATAGCCTTCTCCAGGATTTCATCACAGAGATTTGAGGCTGACAAAGAGAGGTCTAATCATTGTTTATGCATCTCAATAATACATAATTTATTACTTTAATCATAAATATTAATAGAACATTAATGCAACTCTCGGCCATTTGTAATATGAGGAAAAATTGGTTTCAAGTCATCAATCGGCGATGAAGGTAGTGGTGAAAGCAGAATGTACTCGTTGGGTGGAGGAGGAAGGCAATTGCAGCTCGGATCCCCGTAAAAAGTTTTGAATAGTAATGTTTTAACAGTGTGTATGAAACAGAAGAAGTGTAGAAGTATATTCTTAATGGAAATAATGCTTTGGATGTGATGGGATCTATACATGGTAATTATATTGAATAAATTGAATAAATACACTGTATTTCACGACCATCTGTAGTATAATCCATTTTGTTGTTCATGGGTTTTTGTCAAAATAAGACATTTTATTTCAGTTTCATGTTGTGTAAATTATGTAGTGACTCATAATGTAAATTAGTCAAATGTTTCATGATACAATGCACATAAATTCATTGTGATCGTATCCTATCATTTATTACGTTAATTCAGTTGCTTAGTCAAGCAGAATCTTGTATATATATGTTATACTGTTTTTTTACATATGAGTTCAGTATAAGTTTCATGTTATATAAATTATGGAGTGACCAATTATGTAAATTAGACTAATGTTTCATGGTACGATCACGCATAATTGCATGAGAATTAATTGCTATTTTTTATGAAGTTAATACATGTGCAATAGATTTCTGATTGATTTTGGTATTATATAATTAACATATTATCAGGTCGTAACAAAAAATGCAGCAATAATCATTGTAACCACATTCTTCAAATTTAGTTTGAATTATGGATCTTTGTACTAATTCCTTAATTATTTATCACGTCTCGTAGGATTGATATTGTATATTAGTGTTTGTAGAGTCTATAATTTAATTTATGTTGTATCGGAATTTGTGTTTCCTGGTAGCAGTGTTTTGGCTCATATCTTTTAACACCATTTTAGTCTTAATCATGTAGTCGTAGGGTATGGGAGATCATGACAGTTCTCGTGGCACAAAGTGTTGTAAACTGTGTTATAATGTGTGCGTCGTATTCTCTGCCCGAGTAAGATATGTCCTTATTGTGTTTTTTTAAATTTATATTAAAAATATTTTTGTGTTATTAGTGTGTGCTCAATAGACTTGTTAACAATTAGTGTTATATATTGTTCTAACCGTGTTGTCAATGCATTTAGCCCTGATGATGGAGAAATAAACTCCGGACGTCGGCAAACTGAAATAAACTGTCTTACTTTGACCAAAACCCATGAACAACAAAATGGATTAAATTGAGTAAATTTACAAAACGTGTTGCTTTGGAGGAGAACCCTGGCCCTCCCCCTTCCTGCCCCTGCACCACCTGAGCCCTGCACCCATGGAAAAAATAACAGCAATATTTTTTTGTCTTCTATTTATACCAGTTACAAATAAAAGTATTAATTCGCCTGAAACCAGTTACAAATAAATGTATTAATTAACCTAAATGATAGTTAAAACTAAATAAAAGAATGCAATTGTATAAGAACGTCTTCACAATGTTGAAAATCATGATAATATTTGTTCCATACAAAAGTAAATCTGGTAGATATTTTACAAAATAGATTCAGATGTAAAACTTAGTTCTGTTACGTTTTCGTAGTCGCATTCTATAAGGAAGCCATTCACCGGCGTCGAACTGAACGTCACTCGAAGTGTCGAAACGTCTCTATTTACAATTAAGAATCAGGATCGCCCCCTTTTCAACTTTATCATCCTCATTTTGAATCTGCGATTGAATCACACGGTACGTAGAAAAGGGGGCATGCAAGTATGTAGTACAATACTTAGTTGATCTTTGGATTTTACAACAGCAATCTTTCTTCCAGCTGAACACAATCTCCTCAAATTGAGAATTTGAAGTATACCAAGACTCAGTTTTCTCTTCGGGACCTGTCCAGAGCTTTTACAGAAACTGAGGTTTTCCATGGAGCAAATATTTATAATAATGTATATAAATAATATATTTTATCACTATGTATTATACAATATAACAATCATTATTCAAAGTTTCAAGAATGCTCGCCTTATTATGACTTTGCGCGGTACTGGGATGATTTTCGTCATAGCTCGTTATCGCACGGCCAAGAACCTGTTTTCATATTTTGGAATATTAAAGCTGGATAAAATAGGGAAACAAGTGCTTTACGTTGCTTTTAGCATTGGGCATTGGTATAAGGATACCAACGCCGCCGCCACTTTCTCCTGACGGTGACGTCATACCAATGTGTATGTGTGTGTGTCAGTGTGCGAGCGCGCATGCGGCAGGGATGGGTTATTACTTACGTAACTTCGATCAGCCGCCTCAACTGCCGTACTCCTACAGAGGCTTTTCGTTGCAGAACAGGTGCAACAACTGTCAATTGCATTTTCCATTCATTGCACAGCAACCCCGTGCAAGTACCCAATCCCAAACCGAGCGAGTGCAGGGTGAGCAACAGTGCGGCCCCACAGGGCGAAGAGCAGCGACGAAAGGATCGAGACTGAGAACTTCGCCAGGACGTGTTCGATTGCAGTGTGCAGAAAAGATCCAGTATTACCAGCGGGTGTACGCCGACCCGCGATTTCCGCGACTGCATTCTATTTCTACATCGGTTGCTTTCTGGTTAATCGGTAGAAGTGAACCGTAGAAACTTCCAGACTAAATAAGCTATCTTCCTGTCCTGTTTATGTGGAAGTAAAGGTAACCTCACTGCAATAACCTTATTCGTACAATTATTTACGTGACGTAGATAATGCTGTAATGCTTGTAGATCAGATGTAACACGGTTTTAGGAGAAAGGAGTAATACAGATACTAGAATTTTACTGACAAAATGCGCTAATTATAATTAATATTAGGATAAATAATTATTTATCTGAAGTCAGACCAATGAAAAAAAATTAACATGGGAAAACAGTTCTAAAACTATTTTAAACCTAGCATTACCAAGAAGGAGGATGTTACTAGCTCACCGATGAATGTCTGTTTTTTTACAGGTTTCAATATTTTAGAAGCTGAAAACCATTGCTAGTGTATATGATGAGCCTTTTGTTCAAAATATGACGAAATTTGTAGTGTTTCTTATAATATGAGTTATTACAGCGTCTCTGGCTGTGGATTAAAAAATCAGGATTGTTCTCTCGAAAACTGAATATTGCGAATGAGTTTTGGAACAATTTGTAGTATTTTCAGTCATAATATAATATAGTTTAACATATACTATATTATGAAAATATACATGTCTATATTTGGCATAAAATGTAATCGGTTTTGTCATTAAAATAAAATACTTATGCGGGAAAGTCGTCATTGTTTTCATTTATACAGACAGAAATTGAATGTCGTTGTGTAAATAAATACCTTTTTCACGTGTATATTTTTGGTTATATCAATTTATTAATTAATCAAACTCGTCAAAATATCAATAAAATAAACGTTTTAGTGGCGAGCTCCAGAACCTCCATGCACCACTTATAATGCACAGAACCACTTATACTTTCGTATTGTATGTACGTAGGTACTTGGCACGACAGCCTCTAAACGAGCTCAGGCCTACCGGCGACGTCCCTGCCTCGCGGCAATGGATTAAGGGGGTACGTGTGGTTCTCATCGTCACACAGCAACATATACTGGGACATATCAAAGAAAACGCACGCTACAGTCTTACCTCGACCGGGAATCGAACCCGGGGACGCGTAGACGAAAGCGCGTTAGCCACGAGCCTCTATTTTCGTATTGCTAGGTTTCAAAGAAAATCACAAGAGTAATACAAAATGTGTACATAGCGAAGCATGCTTTTTACAGCATTGTGTAATAAATATTTAAATATAAGGCACATTTAATTAGACACTAGTAGATGTACTAATAATTTGTTTTGTTTGTTAAAAAGGTGGATCTTCAGAGCTATTCGGAATGGAGACACCGCTTCTTTGCACTGGTTGGCTAAGCGATCAGTTGAACAACTTGCCTTCACTGCGTAGCTATTGCTCACCGGTACGGCGATAGGAAACGCTATTGAGGTACACTTGTTGCCTTCGACCATAAGTCGCGGATTCGTGACTGCTTCCTATTTGCTAGCAAGCGCCTAGGGCTGAAGTCATTCGGGTAAATGTGACCGTATATCATAATGCAATATTTTTGCCGTTTCTCTAGTTTCAACGATTTTCGTAAATGACAACAAAATATTATGTTACCACTCACTCTGCGCAACACCCAAAAATCACTTTCTCGATTCAGTGAGAGGATTTCAATGGAGTGTCGTGCTGGGATACACTTCGGGCAGGCTAGATTAGACCACCAGATTGTGTGCCGAAAAAAGGAAAAATCGTAAAGAGGTGCAAGAGGTATATATGTTCGGGAACTACTTGAGTTGATTATAATGGTTCGAGAGTGTATGTTGTCATCAACACGATCAAAATACAATTGGGATGGGAAAATAGCATTGATTGGCATGAAATGCACTTCTCTTTTCGTCAAGAACGTTCATAAAATTAAATAGAGAAAGATATAAATCACATATATCCGCGTATAACAGCTGTATATCCTCTTTAACATCAAAAGGTATGACGGAGCGGAAGCCTACTCTTTCGAAAGTCATATCTTTGTAGAGTTGGACCCGATTAAAGCTAAATTACTGGGAACTTGCTCTATAGGAAAATTGTGTACAAACTTCCTGGGATACAATCTGTCATACAGAGGTGACGTAGACGCAGCTACAAGAAGAAGTTGAAACACTACATCAAATAAACGCAACAATTATAAAACCCTGGAAAAGGTAGACAGTAAGGAAATTGATTAATTTTATTAAATATCCCAACATGTCTATATGGAAATGAAAATTGGGAAATGACCCACGAAGGTAGCATGAGACCATTTAGTGTTGAAAAGAGATGTCTGAGATCAATAATTGGTTTTAGGCGTATGGACACAAAATTGGATCACAAAATTCGTGGAGAACTTGACGTAAGTAATCTTAAAGAGAAAATTAATGCCAAAAACTCCTGGACACATCGGAAGGATGTAGCAGACCGTCTACCAAAGAAAACAGTACAGTACCATCGCCAAGGTGAAAGAAATTCTTGCTACCTGAGGAAGAGAGGGAGACTAGACGGGAACAGATTCATAACGGGCAGTGGCAATGCTCGCAGTATAATGGGGAGAAGAAATAAAGAACGGCCACCATAAAATTCGACTTACCACACAATGATTCAGCAGAGTGAAATAAAGTAAACCGCAGTGTTATTTGAGACATTACTTGGCTTTCACAGGAGAGGAAGTGTTCGAGAGTTGAAAATATTAATATTTAGTAAATGGATTTCGTGGCTATTTCATGATCTATCATAAACAAAACATATTCCTGAACATTAAAAAAGATAAAAAATTACGATTAAAAATGTTAATAATAGGTAACGTAAAAGGTAATCATTAGCTTTACTGCGCAAGTGAAGAGTACAGAGAAATGCAGTGCTGGGTAACACTGAAAGGTAGGCGCTTCTAATAGAACTATGTAAACAAAAAGTCACACACGCTACAATATCGAACTTTATAGACTTGATTACTGTACCTTATACTGAATAGAAAAGTCGAGGATAAACGTAATATTTGTAAATGGCTTTATTTATCTTAATGTAGAATAGTGTAGGTCAGTATATATTATTCAATAATAGTTTTTAGTATTGTCCAGCATTATCATTAACGTTCTTCCTTTACAGTCTTCAACAATACCTAGTCCTGCTCCAATCCCGCTCCCGCTCTCCCATCTCATTGACCCGTCTCTTTCAATTGCTCATGCTCATACTCTCTTCCATCTACGATCCACCGGCAAGTCACGAGCTCTGAGTGCAGTCGATAAAAGATCATTGTTTGATATCTTCTACATTCTCGTATGACGAATTCACGTCTTACAAAGTTCGGAAAAGCACAATTTATCGATTTTTTTACTACTTATTCTCTACTACTATAATACACATTACCACTTTATTATCTCCTGCTAAATGTAAAGAAAAATGCAGTACTAGAATCTATAAGAATAAATCAATTTAAAATATATTACGAAGGAATTTTGATAGAAAATAGGCTCGCATTTAGTAACACGTGGAGCTCGAGGAACCGAATAATAAGGAATATATTACAGAGAGAGACTGAAAAAACGATACAGACATTTAAACATGGAAAAGCAGCCGATCCGGGATTGGTAAACATTGAATTGCCGAAGCATGGCCCTAGCTTATTATTGGATCTTCTTACACGACTGTACAATAGTTGTTTAATGAGAGAAGAATTACCAATAACTTCAGTAAAGTATATATCTAACATCTAGAAGAAATGCTATAGGAAACAGCGTGTAGACTATAAAGGTATAACTGTCTAGCAACACTGGCTGAGTGCATAGGAAAATATTAAAAACCCGACAGGAAAGAGTGAGCATTGATGTCGAGGAACAGAGCGGCTTTCGAGCGGGGCTCTGTATCGATAACGTCTCTCGCCCATAACTTGAAGACGCACTTTGTGTTTATAGATCTGCGTATGGCCATTATCTAGTCTATGGATGTCAATGGAGAAACAAAATGTAAGTTTACAATTGATTAGAGCCGTTAAAGTTTTTTACTGTGGTAATACGACCCAAATAAATGTAGGGTGAAACCTTTCAGCACCATTGCCAGTAAATACAGCTCTACGACAGGGGTTCCGTAAAGCCCCGACTTTGTTTACAATATATTTGAATGAAGCCCTGAGAAGATGGTAAAAGAAATTTCCCATTAAATTTCACCGTTAGCTGTGAATTTCCAAAAATTTCAAAAGTTGAAAATTTTTCGGCTTATTCTTACTATTACAAATGTTCAAAATTTAGCAAAAAATTGTAATGGACCTATTGTTTTTCCAATAAAATATTTTGTGAGATAAAAAACTTTTCATCACAAATTATGGAATAAAATTGCTCGTAGTTCTGAATCCTTTCAATAGCCAAGGATGAAATTTTGTAGGAATAAAGTACAAGTATCTTGGTTTTAGGAGTATTTTGGTTTTTGAAAATAGAAAAAAGACGATGACATATTTTCACAATCGATTTTTAAATTTTTTTTACACATTTATGCCCTATATGACTTTGAAAAGTTTTTGTTGTGCATGTTTTCTGTTGATTGACATCAGTAGATAGTGTTAAAAATATTAGACGAAACTTTATGTTTACAGTCTTAGCTTGGAATTTTTAATTTTTAAAATTTATTAAAATCGTTAGAAAATTGAAATATATTTCGATCAAAAACATCAAACTTTTCTTGTTTATATATCATGCTGAATCCGAAAAAATTGTAATTTTCATGATTACCACCCTTCAATATTTGGTTGACTTTTTTGACATTTTAATATCCCTGGCATAAATGTAGCTTCAGAGTGCGCACGTTTATTTGAGCTCTGCTTTTGCTAGTTGTGGCCGGAGTAGAGCAGGGGGTACGAGTTACTATTTTCTTATAAATACTAACAACTCAATTCTGTTCGTTGTTTACAAATTTTTAATCACAACAATCACATCAAACAATTTTCTATAACTTAGGAGTGAAAATCTTTATTTTCAACTGTTACTACTGGTTTTTACTAACCTTGTTTTGTTAGAACTTTATTCATTATTGTACTAACTACTATTTATGGTTAAAAGGTGGCGAAGGAATTCCAGAGCTGAAGAAAACGTGCGCAGATTATAATTCTAGCACATACGGCACATATTGTTTTCACTGTTGATTGAAATAATAAATAAAATCAAAACGAATTTTCACGATAGTTGTCGTCTTTGTCCTCAGCATAGTAACCATGTCCCAGGACTGATGCAACTAATGGTTCATATACAATATTATATAATCTTTAGTAAATAATATTCACATACATGTTATTTAATGTGCCAGTTTTCAGGTCATTACAAGTAATAGTAAAAATTTGTGCATCGTGCTCCTGTAAACTAATGTAAAACTAATATTCTGTAAAACAAAAACAATAAAACAACCAACAACATAGTTTTGACATAGATCGCTTAGTATTTTGGGCTAGATAAACTCCATTTTATTTGTATGAGGTTTATCGTTACGCTATATTATGTGGATCTTTTGAAAGTAGTACATACAGAGATATCTTTCTGTTGCATTTAAATGTAATGGATACATATTTATTTCATGTTTACTTCGAGTCGAATGTTAAGGGTATATTGATATTAGGGAGTTTAAGGTAATGTGCTCATTAGATCGGCCTCGGTGGAGTATCCACCCAAAATACTTTAAATGAAACCAAAATTTCGGTGCTTCATGATGGTAAGAAAAAAATGACCCTTACTGGACAAATTTTTGAATTACATGCGTTTAAATTGGTACAGGCTCTGATGGAAAAAAATTCGCGCGCATAGGTTTTTTTAAATCATTGAAGAAGTTAAACGGTGAAAGTACTTTTTCTTTTATTCAATAAGTAGTAAATTTTTTAATATATTAATAATTTATAATAATAATAAGATATTAAATATAACATACCTCACCGGGCATTCTAAAGGAGTAATTGTAAAAAACCTCCAGTGAAATTCATCGCAACCGGAAGTATTGGCTCTCGACCTAAGAGTTATGCTGTTTGAATCATGCTATTGTTACCACTGTATCTTTTGGGGTACGATATTAAACAACCCTGGCATACATTTTTGTACTACACAAATCCACATACTATTCGACGATAATTCACTTTCATGGAAGACAATGTAATATTCAATGCAGAAAGAAAGAAAATTACGGGCGCGGAAGTAAGCCCAATCTCCATTAGGTATTGCCCACTTATAAACGAAAAATCATAAGAGATACTACATTCATTTGTAAACATAGTTTTTCTAGAGCAACTATTTAATACTTCTCTTTCAACTATTTACAATTATTTAAATGCTCCTTTCACGTTCACAAGCAACTATTGTTAATAAATGGTCGAGTGTTTGAATAAAGACTGACACGAATATACCACCTTCAGCACAGTGTAGCGCATAGCAATATCGATCCTCTGCGCATGCGCACTTCGAATTGCACATCACTTTCGTGGTTCTGCGTAAGTGCAGAATGTCGAGATTGCTGTCGATTGCTCCACACCACTAAACCCGATGAATCGATTCTGTATTGATCGAATCAATATTGAAGTTGCAGGAAGAGGTCGGGTAAACTTCAAACTTTTCTAATTTCCGAAAATTCAGAGAGCTGCAAAGATTGGACTCGCGACATTTTTATAATCGCATTTTGCAATCTGACATTTGCAGAACAAATTTGAAGACATTTTTCAGAAAATTTTGAAAATGTCATTGAGGCTTCAGGAAATGTAATCCTCAAAATGAAAATATCAGTTTCAAATCCGTCGAGTTCGAGTGCGGCCGCATCAATCGGCAGCGATCAATTTTCGAAAAAATCCAACGAACAGTTTAGGCGCCAATATTTACGTTAATAGGCAGACGGAAACCAATTTTACGGTTTGAAGGACCCACAAAACGTTGATTTTAACTACATACAATAGAGGCGCGGATCCACGGGGAGTGAAACGAAGGAAATCCCCCCCCCCCCTAACATTTTTCTGTAACTATTAATTTTAACTTGCCACGAAACTTTCAAGCAAAATTATTGTTGGATAAGCATTAAAACGACTAAAATCGTATCGCTGCATGAGCTGAGTGTAGCTTGCGGCAATCTGTAATGACTCTTCGACCAAACCACTTTTAATTTCTCCTCCCAAAATTTGTCTCTGGATGTGCCCCTGCAATACGAATTAGGGGAAATAATTTACTACAATATACACAATATATAAGCAAAATTCTCTATTTTCAGTATACTAAAGTTCAGACGTAAAACTCTCTTTACTACGTAAGTAGTATGAAAGAAAATAGAACAATGAATACACACGTATGAAGAAAAATCTTTTGCGATGAATGGGAGCAGAAAGAACTAACGTTTTGTGAACTTATAATTTCAAACAGTCTAGAAAAATCTAATGACAATGATAATGAGAGTTGTCCGGAAATCTTCTTTTGTGGTGAATATGAAAAAGGCATCTTTCTGTAGAGTTAGAATCGCAATGATATTTTTACCAATTATGTAATGCGGAATTTTTAAATTCAATTTGCTACATGTGCAACCATTTCATTTAAAAGCAACAATCCCCACAGCCAAACGAACAAAATATTAATATCACGCAATTTTTATTGTATATAACTACGTTACTCCGTATTCAACACTAGAATATTTCCGTCAACATTCTGAAAAACGTCCGTGAAAACATTAACCACCCAAAGATTTGTAAAAAAAAAAGAATTTTACAAATAACAACATATTGTCATTCAAAATATATAAAAAATGTATTTACTTCTAATTGAAACTAATCGCTAATGCAGGCTCGGAAGAAGATTTAAGTATTAACCCCTCAATAAAATGTAATATTTTGTGTGTACTTTATCATAAATTATAATAAATTGTAGAGTACACTGTTTAAAATATAATTTTAAAAATAGTACACAAAAATATTTAAGAAGTTGAAGTACAATTTGCTTTAAAATGTATATGAAACAAACATTTTGTTTTCATGAAATAAGAATAATAAGATGATATAAAGGGCCCCCGTGAATATACTGCATCAGGCCTTTACTCTGGGCGCCCCTGCAGGTAATATTCCAGGGATTCGTGCATCAGTCAACATTGTGGAAGCGAATCTTTTCATATGTTCCTTCAAATGAGGTGCATTGTGTCCATGATAGTTTTTCGTTAGTATTAAGTATGAGCGAACCGTGTTTGGTCGGTTAATCGCAGAACCAAATACAATTTTGCTAAACTTGAATTAAACGTTTACTAATCTCTGGAGCAACTAACGAGATACTAAATTGAAATTTATCAGCCATAGTAACTTGAAGGTATCTTTAGCGCCAAATATAAATAACATTCAAAGAGCAACAACAAGTGAACTAATTTTGTTGCCCTTTGGGAAACTGATACAGCTGACAATTTTGCGGAATGTCGAATTGGCAAGACGTAGTGCCGCCAGCGCTACAAGTCACGAAAGCCATGTGGTAGCATAGTGACTCAGGAGGATATGATGTAAGTGGAACTACTGGTAAGAAACCTCAAAGTATCTTTACAAAATTAAGGAAAATATTAAGAAGTCTGCTTCTTGTGTCTGAGTTAAGGTGTTTTGGTATTTTTAGGATTGAAAGATAAGAGTCCTTAGTACTCCGAGTTCACTTCCTGAATCCTGCGTTTCACATTCATTACATTTTGTAAACATCCTACTTTCATTTACCTTCCATTGTCTTTGCTTCTTCCATTTGCAATACGTGCTCACTTATTCATGAACATCTTGGTCATCACCTCATGTAGGCTAGTACTTTAACTGAATGAGTCATTTTCTTCCTGCGTAGAGTACAAATATTGAAATTTCTCTTTGAAACAAATCATTGAAGTATGAGAGCTATAAGTACCAGCGGCGACGTATCGACCGGACTCACCCTCCCGGTTTTGCCTCCACACAATGCCCTTTCCGTATGCTAGCTCACGCCATCGTCCGTACGCCCTGCAGGAGAGCGAGCTCGGCCCCCACCACCGCGCCCCCTTCCCGCGGGCCTCTGCCGTTGCCGCGCTTCGCCTTGCCAGCGAGCAGCGTTTCTCAGCTCGGCTCGGCCCGGCTCGGCGCGGCTCGGCGCGGCTCGGCACGGCTCGGCGCGGCGTTGCCGCCAGGGCCTGCATCGGTTTCGCATAGTCTGCGAAGGAGAAGAGGGTAAAAAAGAGGAAGCGGCAGGGGAGAGTGGGAGATACCGGGGAAGGAGGGGGCAGAGAGACCGCCTGTAAGTGGGTCAGTCGAGACTGCGGTCGTCGCACCCGACGCAGGCGGAGGCGGATGCGATGGCGATGGCGGCGAAGGAGGCGGCGGCGGTGGCGGTGGCGGTGGCAGCAGTGGTGGCAGAGGAGCTTTCCTCTCTCGTGAGCGCTGTGTCGATAGTGCCCCTAGCCCCGCAACCACTTCAGCCCGCTGTTCAAAAGGTACCCGAATTGTTGCAGGTCATTCAAAGATTCGTTCCACACACAACAGAAACATCCTTTGCTGCCGTACAAATTAAGAAATACTTCATAGACCCCAAAGAAAGTTTATTGAACATCATTTTATTCTGTTCCTACTCTTATATTAATTTACTTGTTAACGAACAGGGTCGTATAGAGAAACCAAGACATGATACACATATGTTATTCCAAGAGGAAAAAAACAAAAAAATGACAATTTTAAATATAATGTAAGATTTCTTTCTTCATTTAATTGTATTTCATTAATTAAACTTAATGAATAATTATTTTCTAGCGAAAACATTATATGCTCAGAGACAAAGTACGTAAAAAACAATGCATAAATGATTCAGAATGGTAATGTTCACAATATATCACGCAAAATGCTTTTATGCAAAGATATTAAAATTATTATCATGATCAGAATAAAACGATATTACGCCAACTAAAACAGATTGAAATTCAAAATGTTATTTAGCAACAAAAGGGATACGAGTGAGCATTGTTGCAGCCGCCGTGCATTGAAATACGATTATCTTTGAGAATACATGTTGTGGAAAGGCGGAGACAAATACGAGAAAGGAAACTAAACATTTTTTTATTCTTCCATTGTTGTACAGAACGTTGCACTCCCATACTTACAGTTTTCATAAACTGGTCATTTCCTTTCAATCCATTTGAATTATTTAATGATAGGTGTTTTCTTCTTCCAGAAGGAGTTGCTTTAGATTGCATAAATACGAAGGCTATCCTGCATTTCAATATTACAGCAATCCAGAATGTAATTTTTTAGTAAATTCAGAAACATTCATAATGTTTGGCACGCTTTGTCACCCGGTAAACACATTGCTAATACTTCGAAATATCCCTATCACTACCGAATTGTGCCCGTCAGCATCAATCACTGGTGCTGGACTAATGAGTAAAGATGTGCAGAAAAATCTCTTAAAATCATTACTATTCATTTGATAGACATACGGTCTCAGTAGCAAAATGTAAGTAGCTTATCCTAGCAATTGCGGCTCAAGGCATTAACTGACATTACTTTAGTGCCTCTGACTGGGAGATCCTAAGCTCGAGTCCCTACGGTGGCAGAATTTTCGACACTAGCTAGATAGCTCGAGTCAGCCGCTGTCCAGAGGAGAATAATGATCTGATCGATAGTTTTGTGTGGTTTCTCCGATCAACATCACAAGAATGCCGGAGCAGTACCCTCACAAATGGGCCACGGACCACGCACAATCAATCAATCAATCAATCAATGTACATAGCTTGTCGTTATAGGATGAATTACCTGTAGGAGGCTAAAGGCATCTCGCTAATCATTTTTATTCTGTGCTTCTTACCTGTGGAGATACGAGGAGGAAAATTTGGCCTTTGATGTTTTCCGAAGCAACACACACGACGCACACGTATGGCAAATTGCGTGCCGTTTTAACTGCGCCTTCGCATTCATCGAGTTCATTTGTTATTCACTAGACTTCTCAGATCCTGGGAGATAATTCCAGTGTCAATAATACGATTCCACTATCTCTCGAAAGTCTTTTATCTCTGACACTAAATACACGATTCCCTGCAATTCCGTTTGTGCAGAACTCTCATTTATGATTTTATATCGAATTTGCATTTCAGTTCGTCCAAATTATTAATTGCTAAATAATTTCCACAGAAATTTAGTTCATGCAGTGCACATTGATTTCAGTATTCCTCTGTCGTAATGATGACAATTTTAGTGCACAGAAGTTCACCAAACAGATTACTCCTGCTGTAAAATGTGGTCTAAAGGAACAGATGGCATTTTTGTACGGCGTTTTATTTTCCGGTCAAGCGAGTCCGTGATTTTATACTTCTCCCTCTTCTAGTTAAAGCCTCAAGTCATATGATGACGTCGGTGATTTCAGTTGTGGTTGAAGCGCAAGAACAGAAAATTACAAACCACACCAAGTGTAGTCTGACAGCAAAGGATTTTCCTTAAGGTGGCGTCAAACTTTTTGGGAAGGCATCTAAAAGAAAGGAAGTTCATGACTTTCCCAATTAACCGTATATGTATCTGCACCCCCTTACAGTACTGAAAGGATGAAAATATCTATACGTTTGAAGTACAGTGTGCAAAAATAAAAGTAGTACTCTATTTTCAGTGGTAACATCGATTCCGTCGAAAATTTAGTCAGGCTTTTTCTTCAGTTTAATTGTTATAGTGTTTCGAAACACCGATTTAGAATTAAGAAAATAGGATTTTCATAATTTCAAGAGATGTAATTGTTAAATGGATTGATTAACTCAGTGGATTGAGTTACTTGTTTTTTTCGTACGAATCGTAACTTTTTTGTTTATTCAGCCATAACCTTCGCTATTGTACCCCGTAGTAAATGTTTTTTTTTCCTTTGTCTTCAATGCTGTATTGTTTCGCTGGTACATATAATGTCAGTCAATCAAATACGCCTTAGTTTATGAGGTGTGGCTCACAATATCAAGCCAGCTCTTCCACCTGACCACACAAATTTCGCTACGCTCCTTACGCCAAATAGCAGAGAAAGAAGCTAACAGGACAGGTGACGAACCATGCCATTTCAATTTAGCTCGGTAACTTCAAGTTCTTTTACACGGAAGAAATCTAATCATCCGAAAGAAGGTTTACGAAGGATTTTTTCGCCCTTAAAAATCCGCCACTTCGATTGGGTTTGAAACCGCGAACTTAGGTATAACTGTCCGACATGCTAACAGTAACACCACCGAAGCTGCCATGTGGTAATATTCTGATAATGTGGTGCAAAGATGACATGATAAATACTGAAGTGGTGCGACTCTTTACCAGTTCAAACAACACTGCCTAAATCATACAAACAAAATTGTCAAACTACACAAAATTATACTTGTATTTTCTTCCCGGAGTAAAGAGATTTGCAAGGGGAGAACAATAACACCACATACAGGTTTTCGTTAGTTTCAGTTTGAAGTTACTTTTTGAGGTTAAAAATAAGAAAACGTAGGCATTTCTATGCAAAGAATTTAGAAAAAAATATTCAAAAACGTAATGTCGATACTAATTGTCTACAGTTGACACTGACGCCCGCTATGTTTTATTGTGAACGAGTCACAAAGTCAAAATGATGTCGAGGGTCTCAGGTTCGCTCTAATCAGGACATTTCCGCAAAAAATTCCCTGCGATGTTGGACTCTGATCGGGATTCCTCAGGAAAGGATTGTAAGGATCGTTGCCTTAAACGTGATGCAAATGCGTCCTCTCTCTTTTATAAGTATTTTGTGTAAAAAATATTAATACGGCCGGCCTGAATAGCCGAGGTCGCTAAGGCTGGAAGGCTGTGGCTGCCTTGGAAGGATCGCGGGTTCAAATCTCGCCCTGGCCATGGATATTTGTGTGTGTCCGTAAGCCTGTAGCAGTACCGTTACCCCATAGTTATTAAACCCATGTGAAATTACAGTGGTTGCTATATGTCCATGGCAGTCGAAAAGCGACGTTAAGTAGGAAACAAAATAGGAATGTCTCGCCAAAGTAAATGATGGGCCACTAAATGACTCCCTTCCGAGAGGAGGCAAAGTAGGCGGCTCACGCCTTTGCCCTCTTCCTCCCTGACCACGTGATCACGACGGTACACTATGAAGGGTTTTAGGGCGAACATGAGGGTGGGTGAATAAGAGATGAATGATTACAGATGGTTTCCAGTGTTGCTAACGATGTTCGTACCTTCATTCATCATCTGTATAATAAAAAGACGAAGCTTAAGACAACGTGAACAGATGATATTTCTCCTCTACATGTCCCATACTATTTGTACTTCTTTCGATGATAAATAAATAAATCTTTGTCTCCTTTTCTCCCCTTAGACAGACATTTCGCTTTGCATGTACAATAACATTGCAATGTGCATTGTGCACTGTTCGTGCAATGTTCATTGCATCTGGAATGATATGTCGAGAGACCAATCGAATGCTTAGAAACCTTGTCCTTGGTGGGACAGTGCTACGCTAGTGGAGATACCTGGACAAGGAAATTCCGCAAGTCAGCGTGTAGGGCCAAGCCAGATGTCATGTTCAAGCGGGGGAGGATCACCTTGCGGGATATAACATGCATTTCTCTTACACTAATGACTCTAGTAGTTATCGTGCAGAAACAGTCAATAATGAATCAATGATTCAATCAATTAATTGAATGACCACTCAACGACTTTTAGTGGAATAGTTCCAAGTTTTCTGTTCTGTCACTTTTAGAGGTTTACCGTAATTATAAATAAGCGAATTCCCAACAACTGTGTACGAATTTGGGCTTTTTTCCCTTTTGAATATGTTTCATTTTGTTACTCTCGTTTTAAAAACGTGGTATTTCAGCGTCCCGCTGCTGTACTAGGGGAAACTGAACGAATCAGAATGATCTACAAACCATCTCTTTCAAAACAGGACTTTCAGTCATTATACATAAGGGACATAGAAAATGTTAATGGAAAACAGGACAGGGTATTAGAGAGAATATTGATACATCGAATCAAAACAGGAAGACCAGCTCAAGTAGGGGGACGGTCAGAGGGTCGGACAGACGGGCGAGCATACGGTCAGGTAGAGGGACAGGTAGATGGACTGGTAGACGGACGGTCAGACGGACGAGCAAACGGGACAGACGGCCGGGCACAGAGAAGGACAGACGGGGGGACTGATGTACAGATGTTTTGAGATAAACCATACGTATACAAGAAAGTAATATAGTACGAAGAGGAGAAAGAAAAAGAAACAATTTCAGGTGGGTATCAGGGATACAGAACACGTAATAATATTTTCCTTGCAGCGATATATAATATTCTCTATACGGAGTAAACAAGAAAAAAGTATTGGAACCGTTTCTGAAAAAAATATATAGTTTGGGCGTTTCTGAAAATGCGTCGTTTTGAGCTTAAATATACCCGAAAACTTTCGAAATTTTGAGAAACTTCACCATAGAACATTTGTAGTACTTGTGACTACAATTGTGAACAAAAAGCGCTTATAAATGTGGTACAGGTTCGATTTTGATTCAAATATGTAAAATTTCTCAAATTCTAAAACTTTATTTTCCAAAAATTAGTTATGTTACTTTTTCGAAACCTTCGCAGTGCCTTTGGTTGAATTTTTACAGAGATGGCTGATGTGTTACGTGGGTAGAAGTTGCAAAATTATAATATTATGTAACCTTTACCAATTATTCGAGAAAAAATTTGCTGTTGTACAACTACTAGTTATATTTTGAAGTCATGACTTTTCAGTTTTTACTATTTAATTTCCATTGAATTCTGCCATTATCATCCTACCTTTTGTTCAATATGAAATATTGGGTTAATTTAAATTCTGCTGGGCATTATTTGGGTGAGAACAAGAATGCATTCCTTAATGAATTTATTTATGAAATCATTGTGTCGGAAATTAACTTAAAAACTTAAAGGTAATATTATTGTTTATACAGATCATAAATAGTCATCATCATCATCAACAGTATCTTCCGGAATTTACCCGATTTTTAAGCACCCGTTGAACTAAGCGGCGTAAATACGATAGAAAAGAACAGGAAAATTTCCACGTAGAAAGGCGTACGTGTAGAAAGTAATTTTACGACGAAAAATGTTCTATTTTGTAGATTATGCTGTCAAAATGCCACGCATGGGAACATGCAGACCAGGAAGACACGTGCATCGGGGTATGTTCCGAACGCCGAACTCCAGAAAATTGAATCCTTTTGGTCATTTTGTGAACTTTCATAGGGGTTCAGATCATTTGGGTACCTTCAATTCAACAGGTGAATAGATAGTGCACAATCTCGAAATATATGTATACTTGAATTGACTATTTGACATTCTATGACTAAGTCTTATTGTTTGTTAATACACCCTTACCTTGGGTACACAATGTAACGCATAGCTCAGAAGTGGCCTGAGTTTCGTTTTCAGTATGAAGTTATTTTAAAATTTAAAAACAAGTACATGTATGGGATGTTTGTGTGGTTCCAGATAGTATAAATATTGGATGCAGTCAACTCGACTTCGACCCAGAACACGAAATTACGAGTACTAAATGTATCTCTTCAAGATTGACCAGATTAAGAATAGGTTACTACAACTTGACAAACTCTCACGTCACAAAATTCGAGTGAACAGATGTCCTACATTTAGAACAGCAATATCTATTTTTCACATATTAACGGAGTGTAATGATTACCAATATGAATGAACTGGATTACCTGAGAACATCAAGAACTCTTTGGACAACATCGAAAGTGTATACGATGTTAGAAACTTTTTAAAACGAATTACTGAGCTAAACTGTATATACCAAATACTAGTAAACCGTTTTTCAAGTTTTATATGTCAAGAAGTAAACTATATATTACATTATAATAAAACTATCTCTATATACATAAGTAACATATTGTTAAACACAAATGTAATAGGTAACGAAAAGAAGTTTTTAATTTACTTATTACTAGATACGAGTTTTCTCATGCACGTCATATTTCATTCCAATTGCAAAAGTAGAGTAAACTTAAAAAGGGGTAAGGTGTGCACTTACCATTTTCGATTGTTTTTTGTAAATTAGATAACTTCATGCAGAAGAAATCATCATTAACGGAGCACAATGTCTTGGCACCAAAGTGTTAATTCTTACCTAGAAAAAGAAAGAGCATTGTTTAGTTTTCTATTTTTCAGAATACATTCAACATCTAAAAGTACAACACATATAAGTACCTTATAATTATAATACATCAACGTATTAAGAAATGATATAAAATGATTGTTTAGTCGTGGATATTGCCAAATAATAGAGCACATTTAAAATTGTTCAGAGATATGGGTATTTCATTTCATGAAAGTGTTAATGATAATAACAAAATATATTAGTATACGGATTATCTCTACCTTGTACACGGTAACGTTTTACTCTTTACAATGTAACGTTCGGAGCCCTATCTTTTATATACAATATGCCGAGGAACGTTAGCTATTGTTTACAATTTATTAGAAACCATTGACACAAAACCCATAAGTGTAGTACTGCTACACAAGGAATCACCCGCACCTCTGCATAAAACGTACACGGGAAACGTCGAAATTAGCAGAGATAGCGTAGGTGGGAAACCAGGCGCATGTGCTTCCTACAACTCGTTTTACCATAATTCATAACTTCCAAACGATCCGCACTAGGCCCTTATAACCAAATTTTGGTACCCCGAAAGGAGAATAATTTTTGTTTTTTAATGCCGTAATCGACCATATGAGATATTTTTAGAAGTTCTATTACATTTTTGAAAGGTTCCCTCACCCCTTGGCACGCGATGTCAGAGGCGCGGGATGCTGGGAAGGTGGGAAGTGGAAGGCTATTTTCACTTTCGAAACTACGATATAAAAAGTGCCTTTTTGAAATTCGAATTTTGTTGAAAAATGTTTTTGAACTCTTCGATTACTATCTTTCGGAGTGTTCTGCTCTTCTGGGTTCTGTAGATATTCAGAACTTCCTGTTTCTATTGCCAGGAGGCGACTGCACTATCCGCGGGGGTAATGTTTATAAAAGCGGATTTGTAGAATATTACATCTGTTTGGAGATTTTTGATTTTTTTCTCTTCTAGGTACCCCCTCCATAGCATGGATAGTCAGAAGTAGTCATGGGTAGTCAGAGCAGAAACTCGATATCTATGTAGTTTAAGTCGGTGGGTGAAAAGGTCCGTCATGGCAGGTCATTAATGCTAACGTACGGTTCATGGCCTGGCCGCTCCAAGTTGGAATCCAATATCATCTTATTTTCACTTTTCAAACAATGATTTGCTAAGTGTGAAATGTTCCCACGGATCCACCTAGTAACCTTTATTAGTAATATGCCTTTCTTCAATTCACAATATTTTAATAATTCAAGTTTCGCAGTTCGTGTAGAATAGGATTACGAAAAGTTCGAGAAAGACCAAATGCCGTAATGACTGTCTAGGAACGTTGAACATTATGCCGACATTCCAAAAATATTTGGGTAATTAATTAGGAGGTCAAATAATGACGATATTGAGAATCAGTGATCTGAGATGGATGGGACTGAGCACATTTGATACATATAAATCCTACTATTCTGGGCATGAAATCTCCAGACGGAATGTAGAATCTCAGAAACATTACTAACGGGTTGAGTAGGTTCCTAGAATGAAATGTCTCTTCCGGAATCGCAGAATAATATCTGTTTGTGGTGTTAACTGGATGATACGGAGGGACCACAAATGTATGTAACACCGATGTGAACCTCTTCTCCACATCTGTGGTGACTGGAATGGGTTCGGAACGTAGTTATAAATTAATAAGAGGAGAATTGGGATTCACAATAAGTCAGAGTATTGTTTCTTTGAATTTACTGTACATAACGCATTTGTAATAAAGGACACCGTTTGAGATCGATAGCGAAATCAGATTTATTTCATACTGTGTAGCCAAATGTGAAAGTGTACAGCAACTAAAACCAATCATACAGTTAATTAAAACAAGACATATCGTGGGCTCGATATTTCCAAATTTCGCACATTTCGGAAAAGAGTCATGAAAGCTATTAGAATATGCCTGTTACTCAGCAATATATCTTCAAAATATGCGATGGAAGTCAGAAATAAGTTCAATGGCTTGTATGTGACAGACAGTATTACTGAGAGCGGAGGTTCGTACGATTGTGCCAGTGGCTACAGAACAATTTGTCTCCGAGAATAAGAAGGAGCAACGATCCACTGTAGCTGTAACATCAACTGCTAAGATATAAATGAACTTTATCAAGAATTCTTTGCAGGAAGACAATGGACGCTAATGTCTTCCTGCACAGCCTAGATGAAAATAACCAAAAGTTTGGCGTGATACCGTTAGAAATTTAAACTTGAGGCATTGTGAAAAGAACTAGTGCCCAAATCATAGACAACATTTTTCCAATACTGATATTCTCTTAGGGTCGTGATGCCCCGCGACTTTGTATATTTTAAATGTGGGGAGTACTTTGTATGTAATTTTCAAAATTTTGCCGAAAGCGGCTTACATTTTTGTTCATGTAGAGGGAAGTGCACTCATATTAATCTTCATTCCTGAATCTAGAGATTTTGTACATTAAGCAAACGATTCTTCAATATTGGGACATAGAATGGTGGCATATAGTATATTTTCAAAGTATTGTGAGATTAAGCATTATTTTAAATCAAATTGTGTAAATTTTTCAGCAATATACAAACAAAATATTTTCAAAAACGGCTTCACACCTTCTTTATACATTTGGAACGGAAAGATGCATAAAGCGAATGACATCTGTGCCATTTTGATAAAACGTATAAATTTTCAAAAATTACACATACATGATTTTTTTCAAACGTCAGGGGTGTTTCTCATATTTACATTGCTGTGGCATTTTTAAATTTATTGTATTTGTCGGCAAAAAAGATAGCATATGAAGTATCTCAAATGTTCAAACGTATTTCAGTTAAAAAAACAACATAAGACTCTATTAAAACCCTTCCTTTGTACGAACTACTTGGCGAGTTGAAGGGAACGCAGAGTGGAGCAGAGCCGTTATGCGCATGTGCGCCCTCGCTGACTCTCGAAATCATTCGACCCACAGAAGCGTGGAAAGCGCGTCTAACGCATTTGCAAAAGCGCTCAAATGACATTTTCCCGAAACGCCATTCTTCAATAGTGCTCAGATACTTTCATTCCGTCTATATTACTTTTTCGAAGAAGTCAATTTTAAGCAGAAGAATGAGGATAGCCAGATTATGTGGACTGTCAGACGATCGAAGTTTGGACTAAAAGGTTCGGACTTAAAGGGTTCTAGAGTATTGTGAATATTTCCCAGATTAAGTGCAAGAAAAAAATGATTTTCTTATATTTGTGGAGAATATGGGTAAACTTTTCTCTACCGAAAATTTCTTACATTCTCGGGTCCAAAAGGCACGAAAATATTATAATTACGTATGTATATTATAAGATGTATAACTTTCAAACTTTAACTGTTATGATCCACATTTCACTTTTCTTACTTAGATGTAAATAAATTTATTCAATGTCTGGATTTCATTTTTTCGGCGAGTTCTCTGCAATATACCCTCTATGTGTTAACAATGGCAATGGTGATATATTTTCTTTGAATAGAGCGGAAACAAATGTACAATAATCTCAATTATATGTATACAGAAATAACAAAATTTCAAAAATTCATTATTTTAGAAAATGGCAAATTTAAAACAATGTTATAGTCGAACAATACATTTTTCATGTTTAAATAAACTGCTTAAATATTTCGCCTAAGAAACTACAATTTTACACACGTTCCTTCTTTCTTTTTTCCTCTAGATCGTCTCACAATGTTCTATTCAGTTGAGATACGAAATATTCTATTCATGCAATAAAACTATTTCTGAATTTTCACTTTCTTTCATACACCTTATGTAGTAATGGAGAAAGTCTTGTAATGCTGCATTATTAAACCGGCGATTTTTTTGACAGAAAAACTTATTTTGTTGGACCCTTATAAAGTGAATAAACTTTGTTGCTATAAGAAGTAAATTACTTCCTCTCAAACACAGTATACTCGAAATACACGTTTTGTGGATCCTGGATATCGAAAAATTGATTTTCGGCCAAACGTCTGGCTGTGCCGTCCATCTTAAAACGTCCACAGTATCCACAGTCCAAAACCGACATTTCCCTACCAATCTAGTTGAACTCGAGGCCCCGCATGCTTGAAGTGAATATTTTGATTTTGGGGGTACTTCAAGATAAAACATTGAACTTGGTCAATTGAAAATTCGGAAAGTACAACGAATGAGCTCTGCATCATTTTAAGCCTTCTTTGCTCTATTCAAGAAACAAAATTAATAAAGAAATGTTTGAGTCATTTTTGAGAAAATTTTGAAATTGTTAAGGTTTAATTAATCAAACTGTTTTCTGTGTCTTTCTGAAAATACAATATTAAAGGTAGTTTTTTTTTTTTAAGAAATATGGTCCTCAAGGATAGATATTTAAATAAGACAACGTACAGTTTCGAAAATGAGATATTTCCGCCTCATGTTGCGTGGAATATACGCAAATTTTGAATTTTCTTTCCTTTAAAGGATCCAATCCTTTTTTCTCTCGAATTGAGTAAAGTACACTTATAAAAATGGTGCATTCGATGAACTCTATTTACGATAAATGCAAAAAATGACATTCCAAAAGTACAATATTGATTAAAGATATTTTTTGTTAATGAAGTCTTTTCTAAAAAAATTAGATTTATAAATAAGGAGATGTACAATTTTTTGAAACAAATATGTAAGTGTCGTTTTTGTTCTAAGGAAGAGCATTTTATGAAACAAAATCTTAAAAAAGGCACGAAATGTTTTCTATAAATAGTTTCCTGAGGTAGAGCAAAGAAAGCTTAAAAAAACTGCGCTGGTCACGTTTTCGTTGAACTCTCTAGATTTTCGAAAATGGAAATGTTACAATTAATGTGAAATGGTAAGTGCTATGGTAGCACTAATTGTTTATATACAAGGTTTTTGTTCTAATCCAACTTCGAGAACTATTATATTGTGTTGGCACTTTTCGAAAGAAAATAAGAAGTTTGTATTTCACTCTAATGAAATATCCTGGTATACAAGTAAAACTCACGACGTTCATATTCGATGTTATTGATTGATATTCATCGCCAAGACACATTTTTTCTTTTCTTTTGATTCGTGAAATTTCTCATGGAGTTTGTTTATTCTAAATTATCATTTATTTCGTTTGTTAGCCAAGTTACAGAAATGTGAAAAAATACAGGAAAAGCACAGAGGAATGGATGCATCTATGGATTTGAGATTTTTGTTTATCGCTTAAAAGCTATTCTATCAGTTATTCTACAAAATTCTACAATATTAAAATGTGTGTACAGGAAAATATTTAGTCTCCTAACTAGCAAAATATATTGATTAGCCAAATTGAACATAATCAGCTTCAACTTGAAACATTGGTCTCGAAACATTCGTTTCGAGGTGGTCAGTTTCACTTGTGTGCCCAAAATATATTAATAATAAATGTTTCTTTTTCAACACATTTCAGGAAATTTTAGTTCCAATTAATTCTAATATTTTTGTTATCAAAGAATTCTGCTCTAAAGGTGCTGTAAAGCATTCTGCAGATTGATTACCTATTTACATTCGAGAGATTGGCGAATGGGGATATTTGAGACACGGGTTTTGATGACCTAATATATCACCAAAATTGATCAATTAAATGCTCTTAAAATTATTTTAAAATGCCCTAAAGCAAAGAGAAATGCCCTAAAACATTTGATTAAACCAATTCAGATGAACAACTTAAGCCGTTGGGTATGTTACTGATGTAAATTTTCTTCCTTTCCTTCAAGTGAACTCAGCTTGCAAACCTTTGGTTTTGGTCTGGACCAGAAAATCTGTCTTTAGTTATCGTGAAATCCGCCTATGGTGCTGATAGACGTCACAGGAACCTTAGATTACAACTCACAACTGCTGACATTACAATTTCTGAGCGAAGGAATCGAATAGGCTACTCAGGAATTCTGTGAAGACAAGTTGTTACATCTCGTAAATATTATTCGAAGCAAGTACCATGAAAATGATATTAAAATTGATAACATCCTCAAAAAATGGTTTAAAAATGGTTGGAAAACGTAAAAAAGACCTACTAGTAGAAATCGAAGAACAATGCAAAAACAGTCATATAAAAATGGATCATTTCCTTTCGTTACAACATAAAATGATTCTCTATACTAAAAGTCATTGTTCTAAAGTGAAAAGGAAAAAAAATGACATTTCATTATAATCCGCCTCATAATGATAACTCTCAAATTGTAATAGCAAGACCAGGGTTAGAGAATCTTTCCGCGCAGAAATAATCCCAGTGAATGATCTCGATCACCGCCCCCTTCGGGAGGGCGATGTTTACTTCAAAAATGAATTGTTACGCATAAAAAATGTATTGTGCCTTACCCTACGCCCCAGTGCGCTGAACATTCCACGTCACTTTTTTAATTTTGAACCTTACGTGATAACAGTTTGTGTAGCCTGTTGCCGTGAATCGGTGAAACGGAGTTACACAAATTGATGTATGCAACTGACGACATGATGTATGCAACTGACATGAACTATGAACGTCAGAGCAACTTTTCTCTTAATGCGAGTTGCACGATACAAAAAAATGCGTTTTCAATTTACTCTGGTTCTGGATATTCCTGAAATATACGAATACTGTATTTCAAATACTCGTGGACCCAAGTTTCCAACTGCTGGCGGCAACCCTGAGCGCAAGCAAGTCGGCTTCCCGCCCGCTCCCCGCGCCCCCCGCCCCGCTCCCCGCGCCGCGCGCCGCGCACTCCGCGCCCCGAGGCCCGAGGCCCACGCCGTCGCTGTGGCGTAGCGGCTGCGGCGGCAAGCTATGGCCTTGCGCCGCACATTCACCTCTCGGCTTGTGACCCACTTCAGCCGCAGTTGCTACCGCAGCCGCCTCGCTTAACATAGCGTGGCGTGCACCGTGCGGTGGCGCCGAGTGACGTCGCGTTTCGACCAGCCGTCTGGCCACACCATCGGAGGTGAATGCACTGGCGACGTTCTCGTGCAACGCACACTTCATCTCGGTGGCTCGAGCCCTGCGCTCGCTTTTTTTTCTTTCTTTCTGGTGGGCGCGTTTCGTTCGGATCCTAAGGTAACAACGGATTAATGCCGCTGGACATACTGAAGCAATACGTTTTTCCTCGTACACTAGAGTTCTACAGGAAGAACGGCGACATTTCGGCCACCTCAGAATATTTTCAAGTGGTAGAAAAAACGGAATTTCGAAAGATGCTGTCTTTTGGGAGAATATAATAAGGAAACAACCGAAATAGTAACTTTTATTGACAATTCTGAGAAACAACTTGGAAAATTCATAAACATCGAGAAAAATCTCGTAAGTTAGGTTTCTTAAAATTGAGATAGTCATTGTAACAGCATGGGAAATAAATGTATTTAGAAATAATTTGCTTTGAGACGGGTTGCGATTATCTTCACTGTGTTGAATTGGACGGAAGATGAACCCATTGGCTCGCCCTCACGTCACAACTGTCGCAATGAAGACTGCCGCAACGCGACCCAAAATGATTTATCTTGTAAAGAAATGCGGTCTGTAACTACCAACCGAATACAAGTCATATTTTCTATCGTCGATTATTTTTTTGCAGTATCACTGAAGTCGTACATTTGGGACTGATTCTTGTACCTTGCGATATCCAGGTTTGGAAACATGTTTTTACGAACGCGCAAAGAAACTTTCCTTGCAGCAGGTACATAGCGTGGAATAAGAATAAATATATAAATAACAGGCAAACAAATCGACACTTTTACACACAAGAAAAGATATTTAAAGTGACATGGGATATAACGTATCGTATTGGTTAATTAATATTTTATAGAAATTAAAAACAATTGAATGCCTTATCGAAAAACGTTACTTTCAAACGAAAAGAAAACTTATAATCTATGAATCGGTATTGAAGTTAAAGTTAGAAATTCCACTAATCCAATCAAAAATCTGTTTTTTTTGTTTTTTAAATTACTGTTTAGAAAATGAGGTGTTAATATTAGTTGATGTTTTTTTCAACGAAATGTTGGCTTGGGTCATGCTACATCCGGCAAAAAATCCTCATCAATAAACATGACTTGCTTGACCCTTATGTATCAGTGTAGTCAGAAGATGGCTTATGTAACGATTTTAAAACAAAGGAAATCTGTAATGTAAGACCAATACGTTCAATTGCATTGAGATGTGTGATTCTCTCTGAATTGAATTAGAGGAAATGAAAGTCTTGACTTAAACGGCTAATAAAAATATTCAAAGCTAATCCGATGAAACCATCAACTGACGATGAAACTGATTCCATCGGGTACATTCAAGAAGTGCCACGACCAACGAGCGGCAAAAACGCAGTATTTAACGGTCCATACTTGTATAATGTCGTCCCATGCAATCTGGTTTGGCTCATGTTTTTTGTCTTCGGAGCATTCATTGCAAGCGAACTAATGTATCTAAGAAAAGGACGTAAGCAATTCAGCAATTAAATGAGTAAGTTCGCCGTCGAGATGCAGGGCGTATTGACATACTAGCTAATTCCCCGGCGTGGGCCAGACATTTCTTTATCACAATCATCTCTTACACAGTCCCGCCCGCCCGCCCGCCGACTTGGCCCGACCTGCCCGCGCGCTCGCTCGGCCGCCACGCCCGTTCTGCCCAACTCGCCCTGTCGGCTCGACACGCTCCCTCCCAAGTCTGGTTCTCGCTGCTCAAGCCGCACGAACTAAACCCATTCTGTCCAAAATATGCAAGGATATTAAGATGAGCAAGTGTGGGGTGTGCAAACAACAGTCATTTAATCAGCACCTGTATCAAAGGTTGCACCCACAGATTTCAAAAACGTCATTACAGGTGGATCACCCTGCTACATTGAAACCTTTGCAAAAACAACTACTCAGTGATGGAAGTAGACACCGGACAATGAGAACGAAGACAACACGAAAATACTCGGGATTTCATGAATCCGAGTGACAATCCTTGCTGCCAGATCTCGCTGTCATGGAAGAGAAGAAGGTGTGGATAATGGACATGGTCATTCCAACATGTTTCAGAATAGATTACAAGAAGATCGAAAACATAACGAAATATTGTTATCTCCTGATACGGAATACTCTGGAAACGGGTAATGACGATTGTGGCTGTCATAATTGGGGCTCGAGGTGTCATCCGAGAGATCTGTCGAAACATCTGAGCTCCCTAAGCCTAAATGTGAGTCTAACATACTATCCACAAAAGAAACACCGTGCACATGTTGGAATTCCTGACACACAGACGACACCTTTATTTGTCTAATCCAGAGTACTGGCAACAAATATCTTCATTAATAATTTCCAATGCCGCCAAAATTGCCGGAAAACTACGCATCCTGTGGCCACGTGAGAGACGCAAATGGTTAAACACCCAGGAACTTGAGTAAAATCCAAAATCAATGAAACAGTTTCAATATTGGCTGAAAAATGCAAATATTGATTGATTGAGTTTTTCCGCCTCTTATCGTACTGCGCGAACAGACTGAATTCTCCTACTCAGTTCGTCACTGCTTGCGGCCCAACAGACCGTCCTGCGAGTGCAGGGCTCCAGAGTTTTGATATTCTCGATATTTAACGAACTGTTGTGCTGTTCTATATTATTACAGCCTTTGTGAATACTTTTTTTAAATGTTTAATTTATTGCAGTGTTATATAAGAGTATTATTCTTATTGTTTTCTTGCAGCGTGCGTGCTACTTTCTGGAAAAACATTTAATGTGGTTTTCTTCAAAAGCATTTTTGCGTCTGTTGCCCACTAGTAAGATCTAAGGTTAGCAGCATAAATAACCAATAACAAGGAATTGCGGAACGATTTTGAACGATATTTCGCGTTTCAGTGATTAGCTTCATCACAGGTTTATTTATTGCATACTAGTTGGGATTTTTCTCATTTTCATTTTATTTTTTCTTAAATTGAAGAACAATTAATATTCTTTCTGATCATCATAAAGTTCACCATATTTTTCGATGACTTACATTTATTAATGATTTATGAACATGACGGTACTAATAACACCATTATTGTTACCTCCTTTTACAGTTAAGTTTCATCCTCTTCAATGCACTTTATTCGCCAGAAAATTTTACTAATGGGTTAATTAATTTCGATATTTGAATACTAATCATTCGTTATTATTTCTTAACTAATACTAATAATCTTTTACAATATTTATTATATGATGGGTCTAACCAACACCATGAGGAGGTTTGACCCACATCTGCATGTTTTATGCAACACAGTGTGTGACAGACATTACTAACTGACAGATATACTAACTGAAGAGGTGTAAATACATTTATAATATATACTTTTATATGAAGCGTCTCTATATACCAATGCAAATTGGTTATGATCAAAGGTAATAGAGTAAAAAATGTTTGATTAGAAAGCGGATTAAATCTCCTTAGTTCCTCCTACTTATAAAATATTATTGATGAAGAATCAAGGCTTACAAAAAGATGTCTGAAAGATATCACTACCCTTGAATAGATTTGAAAGCCACCAAGGCGAGAGAAACAGATCTACGTTGCCTTTACTGTTTCCATCTTCTTTGTAAAAAATCAAAATATCTATTTTTTGACAGAAAAAAATGAAGTCTTTTCATTTTCCAAATGTTGCCAAAAGTTGCTCCACTTTTTTGAACTTTTTTTTCTAAAAAAGAACACACTTTGAGATAATGGCGCTTGCTCGATGTTCATTGAAACATCCGAATTTTCGAAAATTACAAACTTTTTTGTTCGGAGGCTTGAAAATGAAGATTTTTCTTAATATTGTGTGTTCTTGAAAATTTGATCTTTAAATAGGTCATGTACAATTTGTCTCTAATATGGGTCGATTTCGCAATTTTATTTTAAATCGGGACAATTAAACAAATACTTAACTACCTTTTCTCAAAAAGAAGTTCAATTTGTTTTTCATTTCTTTTTCTTTTCACTCACATAAGGCAATATTCGCTAATGAAATGACACAGGTTCGATTGTCACTAATACCTCTGAATTTTCTAAAATTGCAAACGTCTAACATTTTTTATGGGTCGATAGCGTTGGAATATTAAGTAAGCCGATTGTTGTAGTGGACACCTAGGGACCTGTTTGAATGCCAGCCCGGGCAAATATGGTTGGAAACTGGTTGGAAATACTTTTGCGGGTTAATGTAGAATTAAAATATTACGTAACGTTTCAAATAATGCAAGTAGGTAAATATATTCCTAGCATCACTAGTTTAATTGTAAATGGGATAAATCACAGGGTATGATTATCAGTTCAAAAAGCACTGTGAATAAAATTCATCTTCTACTCTGCCTAAAATTTGAATAAATGAGACTGTTCTACAAGGTTCCCCAGACAAGAATCTAGGTGTCTTTATCTACAACACCCTCAGCTGGAACTCGCAAGGAGATTCAACCTGCCGTAAAGTTTTTGCCTCAATGAATTCGCTGGAACTCTTGCGAATGTTTTTACTCATTAGTACACGTTAACCACTCTTTAAATGACATATTATGCCACATTTTGAGTATTGCGACTTTCTTCTGGCCAACATGATATTTAAATTACAACGTAAACTTCATGTATCACAGATGACATGCAGACGGTTTATTTCTGATCTAAGAATATACGACCATATTTCGGAATTTTTTGGCACACAACAAACATTTACTCTAGACACTTTAGGTTACTTCATTTCCTACTTCTTCTTTCTAAAATTTTGAACGGATTTCATGAAAAACGTCTTTTAAGTACCTTCAATTATCTAAAATGAAATCGAGTTCGTAATTCAGATTTGCTTTGTTTACCATGTCACAACACGACTTCCTCCAGTAGACCAGCCACGATTAACGCTATCCAGAGGAGGAACAAACTACCAGCGAGTATAAAGCACTCAAATACTTTCCGCAAATTAAATTATGAAGCAACTACTTGGGTAACGAGTAATGACATATGGAATAACGTTAACGCACTTCTTGTCCTCCTTAATCTCCACACTTTTCCCATTTTTCCAAGTACCCACTCGCCGCACGCGCCAAAGCCGTTCTTCCACATTCTTTAAATTCAAAATTTCATCCCATATCTCATTACTGTAGCTTCATCTTATATTCTCCTCCCCACCATCTAAATTATTAACAATAATATAGTTTTCTGTATGTCCTAATGAAATTGTTTCCAATTAAATACACAGAAAGTAATTAGCGATACTCCAGATAAAATACGCTTGTAGATATCTTTGTACCGTTTTTATTATTATCTTTATTACAATATATTGACCTTAGGCATACATACAACTGATGTTTAGAATTTATTGTAATTTTATATGGTTCCTAAATATTTGTCAATATTGTATTTTAAATTACTGAAACTATTAAGTTATAGTATATTGTACTTTTTTTTATGTTAAAATTGATGTAGGTACTAAAAGTAAACCAAACGTAGCACTCTGTTTATGTATCGTCTCTGGAATAATTTTTCTCTTTCCGCACATTTCTTTCTCCTCCTCTTCTTCGTCTTTTCTCCCATCGCTTTTCCTATCAGATTTCTCCAATTTCCTTCATTTTGACTCCTTCTCATGAACGACTTTTCTCTTTCACTACTGTTTATCATATTCTGCACAAATAATTTTCGGCTCTAAGCCACCATCCTGATTAAGGTTTTTCTGGCTTTACCCAACCACTAAAGGCGTATGCTGGGGGTGGTCCCTAGTTTTCCACCCCTTCGAAATGTATAACTTTTTACCCTCTTAAATGTTACTACTATGTTCGAGTGGTTAATGGTCAAGTGGTTAGGCGGAATAGCAAGCCCTATTCCCTGAGCCTCGCCATTTTTAATAAAGTATTTATTATTATTATCATTATTATTATCATTATTATTATTATTATTTTTATTATTATTATTAATATTATCAATGACCAAACGTTTGCTGTTGGCCCTTGCCGCGGTGGGTGGCCAAGGAGCGGCGCGAGGCACGCAGGGCGAGGCAAGGTGAGCGGCGACAAATAGTGAGCACGCCGCATGCAGGCTGGGCACGGACGGGGCAGACAGGAGCGTCTGGTGCAGCCAGATGCACCGGATCGATAGCAGTGCAGTGGCTGGCGCTAAGGCAGACGCTGGCGGGGCTGCGTACTCGCTTCCGTCCCTCCTGGAGTTTTCATGGCTGCCACGTTTCAAAATTCTAGTGCTAAAGCCGCACGTACTTCCTACGCTACTTATAATTGTGCAATTTTAGAAAATTCAGACAGTTCAATGAAAATGGAATCTGCGCCACTTTTATTAACGTACTTCGTTCTATGAACGAAAAAATGAAGACAAAAATTAAAGCAGTTTTGCGAAAATATTTTTTTAAAGTTGTCTTCGTTTAAAGCAAAGATTATCCGAAAACTACTCGCATTTTCAGAAAAATTGTACATGACTAAATTAAAGATCTATTTTTTAAGAACAGATTTCATTAAGGAAAAAATGTCTATCATCAATATTGTTGTTTGCCATGTTCATTTTTTGCAATTTCCGTAACTACAGAGTTCATCAAAGATTAACGCAATTTATAAAAGAGTACTTAATTCAAGAAAAAATATAAACAAAATTTGGAGCAGTTTAGAGGAAATAATTCTTTAAAATCGGTTCATTTTCACACAAAATTACACGAAAACTACTCATTTTGAAAAAATGTACACGTTCTTGGATAAAGACCTGTATTTATCGAACAGATTTAATTAAGAAAAAATATGTATTTTCATATTATAACTGGAAGACGCCCGATAAACTTGAAATTATCGAAATTTCAGAGTTTAACAAATGGTGACCTGCACCATTTTTAAGCGCCCTTTGATCTATCCAAGGAAAATGTTTAATCAGAAAATGTTGAGTCATTTTTGGGAAAATTTAAAGAAAGTTAAATAAGTAACTCCAAAACTCAAAATGTCCATTTTAAACTCACGTGACTTCGAGTTTGACCACATCGATCGGGAAATATCAATTTTGGAGCAAATCGTCTGAACGGTGTAGGCGCTAGATTTGACCACAGGAGGTAGGACAGAGAAACAAACATTTACCATAAATATATTTGTCGGAGTCAATGGCCCATAAAACGTGGATTCTAATGATACAACGTGTAATGGAAAGTGATTGAGTACATTTGGGAACAAAGTGGGAGTTCTACGAAAAATCACCACTTTTTTATACAGCATTTACGACGTATAATTAGTAGACGAGAAAGTAAAATCGAAATAGTCACTCAAGAACATCAAAAAATGACTTATTAATGTTCACTTGTATACCGACGTTATGTCCTTTATATGAAGAATAACCAAATAACGGGAAGTGGAGAGATCTTGTAAAACGTATGGAGAGATTTCTATTTGATGCTTTATTATGTAGCCCCATACAAATGGAACGGAGTGTGGTAAAACGAAGACTAGTTAAAAAGTCATCAATGCATTGGTGTAACGAATAAGTCACAGCGAAGAAAATCGAACGGTTCAACACCATAGACGAATAGTATCGCCTAAACCGTGAGATCCGATTCAATCAGCGACTGTTCCCCAAAAGCTCCAATGGAGCAGTACTCGCAGAAGAATCCATGGAAGATTGGCGTTGGAAATTTATTTAGTGCATGATGTGGGACAACATTATGAATAAGAACAACGTGGCGTCATGGATTGAAACAATTAAGTTTGGTGACAATGGACGAAGACTTCATGTTAAAGACGGAGATTGTATACATTTTCCTTTACATTTATTACTCATTATGAGCTTAAAAATGGGTCAGATCCCAGTTTCGGCAAACTCACAGTGTTTTCAAAAATCGCACAAAATTAACATCGCAAAAGTACAATATTGATGATAAATGTTTTTTTCTTAATGAAATCTGTTCTTTATAACTATATCTAGAAATAATATAAATGAAAATATCGGAATGTTTGAATATTTAAATCTCAAATGCAAATGTTCAACTTTTTTAACGCGTCGAGAAGAGTTGCTCAAGTCGTGAGGTTGGTGGCATAGGGGTAACGGCAATGGCTTACTGAAACGAAGAACGTATGTTCGAGTTCCAGTGCGGAGAAAAAAATAATTTGTTGGTTGGAAACACTTCAGCAGGTTCATGTAGTATTATAATATTGCGTAACCGTAGCAAATAATATGAGAAAGTATATGATGTTGAAGCTCCACTAGTTTTCGTCTTAAGTGCATTGTGTTTTCTGTATTAAGAATCCGTAAAAAACGTGCAACACTGTTTTAAACGTTTGGATATACTATATCTCCTTACGCCCAGATCAATATTGTATGTGTTTCAACACAAGACGAGTGTGAAATATATAATGTCATTTCCTTAAGTTTAGAAGACCAGTGGCAATATATAATGTCATTCACGCACGATGCAACTGCCATTGAACACGAGAAAATATTAAAATACAATTAAAGTGACTTGAAAAATACTGAAGAATTCTTGACATTACAAGTTAAATGAGTAGACCGAACTAATATTTGAAAAGTTCATTTCAATAACGCATTAATAACAGCATGTTTTTCCTCGGGATGTGGCGGTGATCTTCTCCCGTGAGATCGGCGTCGACGTACCGGAGGCTAGTGGGGTTTTCCCCAACCGAGTATCGCACATCAGCGGGGCACCGCCCCAGCTTTGCGCACCTGACTGGCCTCGCGACACGTTTGGTAGTATAGTACACGTGAGTGTGTGCAAGAAAGGAGTGAGGAAAGGGCAAAGAACAGGAAGGAAAGATCTCGCGCAGTCCACGACCCGTTTGTTAGTTTACTACTCCGGCCTTCTCCTGGTTGTGATCGGAGAAACCACGGAATGCAACTGATCAGAGCAGCTGGTCTAGAATTCTCCTCCAGACAGCAGCTGAATTCGACCAAACTGACAATCCACTGTCAAAAGTCCTGCTACCATCGGGATTCGAACTCTAGGACTTTCCGTTCAGAGGCACTGCAGTGACATACGTGGATGTCCTGAGCCACCTTTCCCGGTATAACAAGTTAAAAGATAACTTATGTATCCTCCGGCGATGTCAGAAGTGTGCATAATTTCGTTAAATGCGCAAGGACTCGGGCAAATCCCAAAACAATGAATCAGTTTCGATTTTGACAAAAAATCAGTTGCTTGATTGTGTTAATCCGCCCATTCTCATATTGCGCGTTCGGATTGAATTATCATACTCAGTGCGTACTCCTTGCTTGCGACATAGCTGATGTCATGCGACCGCCAGGATGTTAAGAAGGGTCGGTTCGCCGTGAAATATTTGCTATTCCTATATTGCGTTATGGAGCAGAAACTCATGATATTTTTGGTACAATGTAAATTAACTTCTCATATTTTCGAAAAAATGTAGTTCGTGATCTTATTTAAAGACCTTTCTTTGAAGAATAACTTTCGTTAAGGAAAAAACATCTATCGTAAATATTCCGGTTGTTTCCGGCCGCCAAATTTTAACTTTTGTAATTTTCAAAATTTACAAAATGTTAACGAAAATGAGAACTATAGCACTTTTTTAGGGTCCTGTGCTCCATCCGAGGACAAGTTTAACCCTTTTAGGGCAGATCGATCGGGAAATACCAGTGTTGGAGGAAATCGTCTCAATGTTTTAGGCACTAACGTTGACCATAGATAGACGAACGGACGGACAGACGCACAAACAGACGTTTTGCCGTCAACCAATTTCACGGTATCAAGGACCCACAAAATGTGGATTACTCGTATGACTACACAACATGTTAGAGGAAGTAACATAGAAATAAGAAGTAATATTAGATCTTTTTTATCCCCTCTTTCGATAGCAGGATCCAACCATATGCGTTTTTCTCTCGAAGTATCGCGAATTTCGGCAATTCAATACTTTCTCTTTATTGCGTAATACCGTAGTAAGACCAGAAGTATTTTAAGCTGCCACTTGGCTACAGATGCACGGCAGGATCATTGAGCGCCGCTTTTGTCGTGCCCTTATTTTCGTATGTATTAAATAATTTTCAGCAACTCAACAAGTGAACCGTATTATCGGCGTAAACCTTCTTCTATCTCTTGAAACAACGGACCACACCGTTTCGTGTCCCGAAATTCACTTCGTGATGTACAGTTTAAGTTCTCATTGGTAGTGCATGCCGTCATTCAAGATCTCATAGCAGATTATTTGCGACGTCTCAGCTCTACCTGTCTGCGAGGGCGCTTAAGTCCGCAAAGCGAAGCAGAAATGTAGGGTGGAAGTAAGAGGGAAGCGCGGTCCGCTCCCACGTCGTTCACGCGCGCAGCCAATGGCTCTTCCAGTAAATCGACCGGGCGTCACGCAGGTGCAGCCTCCCGCGGACCGAAGCGCTCAAGCGGACTGCCTTCGAGTATCCCTCTACTTTCGCGTTTTAAAGAAGATGTGCTCGAGGGCACGGTCGGGGGCGTCCAGACGCACGCCTCACGCGTGTTTAGCAACATATTTTGAGACCTTTCGCACATACGAGTACACATAAAAAAGCACGAAAGTGGACTTCTCGATTTCGTTCTCAAATACGACCGTTCTTTTGATTCAAAGTAATGCTAAGAGAGATACCGATATGTTACTGAAGTCATTAAATCACTACAGAAACAGAAGACGTAGACGATGTAAAATTAGTATATCTGACACCGACTGATCAGTTCTAAATAGCACTGAAGTATTAAAAATATAAAACTTGTGGTGTTACAACTGTACATATTTTATTTTACTATTTATAACGATTTTAAAATATAATAATATTGTAACTTACTATTAGTAACATCATTACTGTATATTACTAATAATTCAGCCATTTCTTGAAAAACTCTCCACCGGATGAAGCTTGGAATATTTCAAAAACTTGCATTGCTTATAATTTTTGAAAATTCAATAGTTTTAATGAAATTGGTACCGTTTAATTTAGTGTATTGTGCTCATCTTTACAAAACATTTAAAGCACACATTTGGTGCCGAATTGAGAAAATCTTGTATATGTGCAAAATTGTTTCGAATTCACTCAAAATTACGTGAAAACGACTTATGTGGCTTAAAGATCTAATACTAAGGAAGATATTTCACTTAGAAAAAAAACTGTAAACGTATCTATCAAAACTCAGTATTAATATAGTTGTAGAAGAGTGTCAACAAAATTTAGAATTTTTGCAAGTTTCAAACGTTCAGGGGTTTTGATGTAAATCGGTCCCTTTTTAAGTGTAATTTTCTTATAAGCGTGCTACTCCAGAAAAAAAATGAAATGTTGGAGCCAGTGTTGTCAAACTTTCGAAACTCTACTAGGAACTTCACGTACTTCTTATAAGTCTCCCCAAAATGACCCCGAACATTAAAAGACAAGTCAAATCGTAGGGTATTCAGCGCGTTCGATCGGGAACTATCCAATTGGATGGAAATAATGTTCACGCATTACGCGCAAGTATTTCCCATGGACTGACGGACAGACAGAGTTTTTGCGAGAAAGCAGTTGGGTTCACCCAGCCTGGTACGAGAACTTGGACACCTAAGGCTTTACCCAGCTATGAGGCAGAGCGAGCTCCAGCCAGAGGGGAGCGAAGACTGGAAGGTGGGCGTACATCCACGAACAGTCAGGCAGACGTTTTGGAAGAACAAAACTTTGTCGGTATCAGCAGTCGCAAAAATCGCATTTCTGTCAAAAGCTCGGCATTTATTTTCAATCCGATTTTCTGTAACATTTGCAATACGTTCTTTACACCACGTGGGGGAAAACCCTTGTACCTCGCACCAGCAGTGGCTTCGAAAAACAGGGATAGAGAAAAAATGACATATTGAGTAGAAGATGGTGGCAAAATTTGTAACTTTTTTATGTCTATCCTCTTTTATTCTAAAAGTAGTTATGTATCTGAATTCAGTTAGTGAAGTCCAAAACAAAATTTCCAAAGTTTGCTAGTTTGTTTTTTTACGAAACGTTAAGGTCAGTTTGAAGTGAACGCATTACAATGCTTCGTTTTTTCTCATTATTATTAATTAAAAGAAAGAAACTTTTTGTTTTGTTATTAAATGATTTAGATTTACCCCAAGAAGGCAGTCATACCTTGGGCCACTTCATTTCCTTGTCACCGGGCCACTTTCATCTTCAAAAATTAAGAATAATGAAAACGATTTAGGTTGGCAATTCAAGTGTACTATTGGGTGAGTTGATTGACTGATTGTTCAGAGAATCAAGGTGCGTCAACTGCCAAGGTCATTCGTTTTAAAAGTATAGTGCATTTTTATCGCGAGAGGTAGCGGTGATCTTTTCCCGCTAGATGGCAAGATCCGTCGCCGACTTATGTCGGCTTGCTGCGATTTTCCCCAACCATGTATCTCCCTCCAGCGGGGCACCGCCCCCAGCCGAGATATGTTGTAAGCTCCTGACAGGTCTCCCGTCAAAGGGTGGTCGTGTAGTGCATGTGAGTGTGTATGCAAATAGGGAGTGAGGAAAGGTCAAGGCAGAGGAAGGAAAGATCGCGCGAGGTTCATGGTCCGTTTGTTAGGGTACTGCTCAGGTATTCGCCAGGAATGATCGGAGAAACAACGGAATACAACTGATTAGAGCAGCTGGTCGCTAGAATTCTCCAGACAGTGGCTGAATTCGGCCTAGCTAACATGCTAGTGTCGACAACCCTGCCACCTTCGGGACTCGATCCCTACGACCTTGCATTCAGAGGCAATGCAGTGTCATCCGTTGATACCCTGAGCAACCTTTGCCGGTTGGGGTTATTTGATTTCTAGTTCTTATTGAAAGTTTGAGGATTAATGCAACAGATAGGGCTATTCAAGGAAATGAAAACCCAAGACTCGTCACAAGTGATGGACATCCGAGCTTATCGCAGAAACCGATGCCAACAACCTTTTTATTGCTGGCCCCCTCATCATTCGAAAACATAAATCCACTTGCAACTACATCGCCAGAATGGATGAGGAACTTTGCCAAAACCTGGATAATCAAAAGGGCAGAACGATAGTCGCTAACCAAATATCAAGGGAATTGTCAGACACTGCAGATAAAAAACAAAATTCAAGCCCAAATACACAGAAAAACAAAGGGCTTAAGATGAAAACTCAAAAAGTATGAAAACATAAACTTAAAACTACCGTACATTTAACCTACCTCATTAGATTTACAATACAATTACAATATTTACATGAAGATCAACATGAGATTCACATACGTAACTTTACAACCGAAGAGCAGAAAGAAACAAGCTGGTGCATTAATTGTAGATTAGTAAAACTACAGCCTCCTAGAATAAGTAGTTGCTGGCCAGGTGGCCGAGGTCGCCAGAGCAGTAGCGACTGTAGAAGCGAGCTCAGTTCGGCCGGTCGCAGGTTCGTGTCCCGCGTAAGCACGGCTGTTTACCTATGTGTTGGGCCGTCCCTCCCGCCGCATCCCCCCGCTCCTGCCCCGTTGGGTGGCGGTGGTGGCCGAGCTAGGGGCACGTGCGCGATCCGCGCTGTGGCGCTGGCGTCCCACCAGGGGGCGTTCCGTACCGTCGAACGGGCCACGGCGCAGCGCCACCAGGGCGCGGCCACGGTCCATACTCGCGTGGATTTAGTGAGTACATTCCCAAACTAGGGCCACTTCGATGTCAGAATAGGGGCCATGGTAAGTGCCATGGGACGCGTCTAAAGGTTGACCAATCTCAGCTGGGGGAAGGTAGTGATTACAACCACCTAAGCATGTAATTCCTCGGGGGAGTCGACGAGGCTAAAAAGGAACTTCTACTTATTGCACGCAATAAGCAGTATCAAAAATTCCAATTTAAATTTCACCAATTCATGTTTACTGAATTTCTAGGTAACAAACAAAAAAGTAAAGCAGACAAAAGAAATTTGGAATACGAAAGCCAAACAAATAAAAGGCTGGAAAAGTGAAGCCACGGGGACATTAAACAATTTTGAAAAATAAATAGTACATTTGGCTTAATTGCACCGGATGTGAGTGATCAATCAAGGTAAAATTTCTTTTTTATATAAAAAACAGTCGAGAAATAAGTCTTTTACTTTCAAAGGGTTGAGAATTTACAAAAAACAAAACAAAAAACAGTTACAGCGCCATTAATATTGTGATGAGGACAAGAGATATGTTTCGAGATTACTGAATGGGAATTAATTGTTTTTATATTAATCCCTATTAAAATTTTTATTAATTGTGGTTCCCAAGTGTCTTTTAGTTTGGCCCGCGTAAATACTATTACAATTTTTTTAAATTCTTATTCTGTAAATAGTATGTGTTCTCCTATCAATTGGTTTTGAAAATGTAATGAGTTTATTTTGAAAACTATATCATCTACTTAATATTACTTAAGCAACGTATTGTAACATATGTTATTCCATAAACTGCGCACGCACATCACTTCAAAACATGAACGCAGAGATGTAGATGAAAAGTGGAAACTTGAAGCCATTTACATTAAAAGTGGAAGTGAACTTACATAACCTTAGTTTGAGAGGGGGATAGATCGTTATGGATACATTATAACACTTCAGTTGTAATTGTTAACCTATGTATTAAATATTTGTCCACGCCAATAATATTTAGGATGAAGTATGGATAACAAAACTTAAATTTATATATTTAATTCTAAATTGCTCAACGTCAAAATAAATTATTCCCGCCCAGAAATGTGTAATATAGAGTCCATGAGTAAAAGAGTAAACGTAATTCAGTTACAGTTAAAATATCCGCTACTAGTGAGTAATACAGTAATTTCTAATATGAATCCCCAATATTTTATGTTACACTCACATTTTGCCTTTAAACTGATATTTAGCATGAAATGGCATAAGAATAATTGTTCCCGAACCTTTGATGATATCAGCAAAATATATGAATGCTGAAATTCATAAAAATACATGCATATTCATTCTCAAGTACACTAAGCAGAATAAAGAAAAATTAATAACCCAAACTCTGCAGAAATGAACTGGCGGAGGCAGTGCTAGTTACCATATTGAACGCAAAAATGTACACGCTCAAGATTAAATGCGACATCGGAAAAAAATTTTGAGGGATGAGAACACTCACAGAGATGTATATGTCAATTACGCTAACCACAAGGTAAATAATCAAACGCATGCCAAAACAGTTTTTAATTGAGTTCAAATGTGCCAAATGGTCGCACGAGATCAGCTAATTTGGCATTAAATTTAGAGAGCAAGAGTTCCAATTTCAGATCTTTGGATTGACAAGGTTTCAACCCACATAATCGAAGAAAATAAGTTGTTAGGGTGACAAGGTTTTTTATGACTTTTGTTATATGTAGAACATACTCATGCTTTAATCAGTGGGGAAATAGCTACAGTAAAAGTATATACCGTAGGTCGATAGATGGAACTTGAACATCAATTTACTCGAAAGAACTAAAATGTTAGTTCTAGCGTTGTCATTCCAATGTAATGTTTTGTCAGATTGAGCAATTTAAATAATTTAGTTAATTTGGCCCCTTACACCATTATGTTTTCAGTTTATTTCTTACAAAAACGTTTCCGTCTAAATACGTCAAACACGTACCAGCTTGTTTTTTGCTGCAATTCAGTTGTAAAATTACGTACATGAATCTCATACTTTTGGTATTTCGTGGAAATATTGTGCACTGTTTTGTTTATACGTACAGTATAAATTTGAAGTGTTCACTGGTTTTTGTAATAATGTTATAAATAATTTATATTCACAATTTTATATTTATAGGTTTAATGTTAATCTTTTTGTATAATCAAGTTCTTAAATGTTTATGTAAGTTGTCAATACGTATCTGCATCCTGCTACTTATCGTTAATTTAAATCTGGCAACACAGCATTGTATTCAGTTTAATATAAATCTTGCCAAATTTAAGCTCTGAAGATGTCCAACATGAGCGGAGAATGTCAGCAAAGAATTTTGAGAAATAAAAATGTTTTGAAAGCTGAAACTTAAACTGATACACAATGTCATAACTGCTTATTATATAACTTACAGGTTAAGGAAGACAAAGAGTCTTCGCGCATCTAAAATATTAACAATTACAAAGACAACAGAGCGGGAAATCGAATTTAGACTAAGATATAGTTATTTTGAATTTGTGAACGGGTGAAGTACACGTGAATATTATCAGTCAGAACTATAAGAAAGAGACTAGGGAAGAATAACCAAATTATTGCACATATCGGTAAAAACATATTAACTTATATTAAGGTAACTATATTTATAAAATTTTAGGCCCCGAAACGCGCCCCAAATTACTTATTATTTTTATAGAATAATTATATATTTATTGTAGAATTTAATAATAGTTCTGGCGTTCCGTCGCTTTCCGCCAGAAACCAAGCCATGTATATATACAGGATGTCCTGGGAGGAAACGTCAAAACTTCGAAAATAATCTCTTAAGACAATTTTAAGCAATTTTTTTTCTAATTAACTACTTAGATATGCCGAATGTCTAAGCCGCGATAAGCACTCAAAAGTTGCTTTGAAAAAATACTTTCTAGGCAAAAAATGCATTGCAAAAGATTAGAAACACTCTAGAACCATGTAAATTGTTTATTATTAACAAAAGAAATGAATACATTTGTTCAGAAACAAATATTTACCCAGAAATAAAAAAAAACAGTCGAATTGTGTAAATTGGGTGATGTGAATGATCTTGGCTGCCCGGGTGACGCCGCGTCGAAGGCTGTGTTGCCTAACACAGCCTTCACACAACACCTGGCAACACAGCCTTCGACGCGGCGTCACCCGGACGGCCAAGATCATTCACATGACTCCGGCCGCGGCAGCCTACGACTTAAATTGGGTAATATTTTATTTTTGTGTTGATTTTTCTTTCTGAACGAATATATTGTTTTTTTTTAAATAAAAATAATTTACATGTTTCTGGAGTGCTTCTATGCTTTTGCAATGCAAAGTTTTGCCTAGAAAGCATTTTTTCAAACCAACTTTTGGATGCTTATTGCGGCTCAACCATTTGGAATATCCGAGACAAAATATGCTTAAAATTGTCTTAACAGTTTATTTGCGAAGTTTCTTCGTTTCCTCCGCGGACACTCTGTATGGGGAGAATAGAAGAATATAGATTATATAAAAAGGAACAGGTCATACTGCAAAATGGCACAAACTTTCTTGTGTAAGATTGTTCCCCTTTACGTTGTAGTCGAGGCTTCTTTACCGGTTGTGCACCTGGCTGCCTATGAGCGCCCACAAAACAGGGCTTCCCGCAGTAACTACCAATTCCTTATGAACAATTGGCACTGAAGACCCGAGATCTTCCATCATTACGTCGAAATACTCGTTAGGCCACCTCGGTCCTGGACCATTCCATACGGGTAGGTGAAAAAGTAAGAAGTAGTGTTTAAAAATTGAAGTGTCGCAGAAATTAAAAAAAAGTTCGATGGAAAAGTGGATCCATTCGCACTACGTATTTTATATGCATATAAGACTGGCAGTGGAGAAAATAACAAAGCGAAAACGTGCGATGTCCCTACGAAACTGAATTTTGAGAAATACGGAATTTGGAATGGAATGATTTGGACCTGTAACAATTTAGGTACTAATTATTGCAAATGGTTGACAAATGTCACTCATTCTATATCATTCATAAACCTAGGCATAACGTCCAGTGGTACTCGGGGTGGGTATGCATGTAGTGAACCGGGTCATTCCATGTCAAGTGATCTAATATGGAAGAAGGGCCCTGCGTGATCATCTCGAGTTTTATATGCCGAGTTTCATATGTATCTCAGAGATTTTTGTGACTTTGTACCCTCATATGTGAAATAGTTTTTGTCACATAGCAGTTTGTTTGACTTCATACAGTGTCATGCGGGTAAAAGAACGACTGTAAGATTTTCGCACATTTGGAATACAGTGTTTTCTTCTACGATATTGATAAATAAATGAATTTGGGCTTACTTGCACACAGTTTTCGCTCTGTACAACGAAACTAATACCAATGTTGCCTTTATGAACATATTGTGGGTCCACTGCAGCAAAATCACAGAAACAAATTATTGCTAAAAACATCCAGAGTTAATACTGGATAGCTTCCTTAGATTTGAGAAAGAGAAATGAAACTTGGATCATAATATACTAACATTACATTGCCTCTTAATTAATAATTTCAACTTTCTATCTATTACCACTACTTCATAAATTAAGTTTAAAATTGATAATTTTGGCAAAAGCCACAAAATGCTTTTTTCCATCTTTCGCAAATTGAAAAAGTTCATTCTAGAAACTTATAAAAACCTCATTAGATAGAGTAAACTTATAAGCTTCTAAAAAAGTTAATTTGATAATCCATCGGAGGCAAACACTGTTCAAAATATGGTAAAATGCAGCTATGTTGAAGGCAAAAAATTAGTGTTCAATAAAATTGTCGATTTCGTTGTTTCCAGAGTATTTTGTTTTATATTGTTTGCATTATTCCAGATCTTCCTCAATATTCAGGTAAAAATTTGAAATTTCGCATACAATATCTCGATGTAACATTGTTTCTAAATGCATAAATTCTAATTTCTAGCCCTTACTATTACTGTAAGAAAATAAGTGTAAAGTCGACGATTTTGGAGAAAAATTTCAATACAGTACATATTCAACTCGCTTTATAGAATTGGGAAAGAACTTACATGAAATGGTTTTAATCATATCTCTAAAGAGAACAGATTTCATAGAGACGTGGATTCATTTGCCAACGCTCGGTTACAATGCCGAAGTCAGAGACAAATTAGGAAGACGTTGATGTAGTGGCGGGTTATATTTAACGAGCAAAATCCCATCACTTTATTCCATTTACATTTTAAACTAATTTTTTGTATCGACAATTCATTTTGTAGAAGACTACTTTTTTAGGTTATACATATTCGAACTCACCCCCTTTTTTTAATAATAACTGCACCTTTAATTGTTACGCTATTCCTAATTTTTAATTTCCCTTCACTAAAATTTCTCTATAAACTCTTATTAATTGTTGGTTTATAGGGGACAATAAGTGTATTCACACGTAATAGGGTTCCCCAGCACTCTTATTTGTGAATGACACCACACGAACGTCCAACGCTACCACCTCCCATTAACTGCCTCGTACTATGTTTGCCACCAACAACGGTGTGACTCATTTCTTGGATCGTTCCCTGTCTTCGCGAATACGAGATCTCATTAAAATGGGAACTGTCAGAGGATTTATTTTTGTCGGGAATCCAGCCAGGATTCTTTTACACGCCACAAGTGATATGGCGCACTTCGGATAATCCTCCTTTGAAAATCTTGTACGCCAACCTGCAAAATTGTGTGTAGGAAACCAGAGTGCAAACCATTCTGCTTCATGTATTAAAAATTTACTGATTGTTACGAATCAATGTCAATCGCTCTTCCGTATGGTTCTCGATTCGAATCCGCAGTTGCGAAGCACACAATAACAATGGCAAAGGTCCCCAGTTATCGAGAGGCATAGATCACTTATTTTGGTGGGGAGTGAACCTGGGATTAGGGAACTGGCGATAGGAGAAAGTTTGGGGTTTGGGGTATTTAAAATATAGAGCAAAGCCAGAGAGATTGTTTCCTTTTTTTATTTTTCCCATGTTTTTGGATATCTAATAAACTCATAGACACCTCTCCTATTGCTGGAGGCTGCATTGTTTTCATTCAATTTCTGAGCGTATTAGGAATTACTAGTACAGATTTGGATTGGTAGGTCCAAAGCTACAGTGTGGATAGAATGAAGAGGTTTTACCATGGATACCATGGCAATTTTTTAACCATGGATAGAATAATAGTGCATACCCAGATATTTTTCACAACATGGATATTCTGCGATCGAGTTGATTCTACTTCAAGCTCTGAGAATTTGAAACTGATCTCTTAGTATTGCGGCGTACTCCCACATTTTCGTTTTCTTTAAACAGCTTTGATTCTACTTAAACATTTTAACAAATTAAACTTTGTTCTTCTTAAACATTTTTATTCGAATAGAGGCTACAAATGTTCGTAGAATTGTATAGGGCTTAATTATAACTGTTAACCTATATTATAAACTTATTTTATTTTTTGTAATGAAATATTGTAATTGTTTCGTAAAAACTAGATTGTTTGTAATGTTATTGTGTATAGGATTGTTAGCTTCTCTGCTAATTTTGTAAATGTTTGTGCGTCCCTAGGTTCGCAAATAACACCAAGAGATAGAAAATAACACCACGCGACCACAACTTTAATAAAAACTTATTATTCACTCGATATTAAAATTGTCGTTGTCATTATCTACGTATGAAATAAGTAAAGTTCAGTCGAATAACATTATAATTACAATTGAATAGTTTTCAGGTGTCAAATTTGGTTAAAGTACCGTGAATAGAAAGTGGTTTCTTCAGATTTACTCAAGGTTATATGCGAGGATATAAAAAATAAACGAGACATTTTTTATAACTCTTAAATGTATAGATAATAAAACATGCACAATCCTTTTCTAAGAAAGATAATTGCGAAGCATTTATTGACGAAACATTCAAAGGACAAAATGGCTACATTTTAACTACGCAATCATATTGTTTTAATTTGTCCATGCTTAATAATGAAATTTAGCTGGATCTTGAAGAGGAAAAAAGGCTGCACATGTGCCGAACACGCTTTCCCAGCTTTGCGCAATTCGTGCGCAGGAGTGCGTCTGTTTCACGAAGCTTCGCGAAAACGAATTGTTCTGCAAAGTACTAACATCTGGAAAGATTTATCCTATTTTGGCCAGCAAAATCATTCCTTTTTCGACGCATTTCATTCCAAGAAGAACTTGCTCGTGAATGCGTGCGAGCACATGTGGCAAAAGAGCGTGCGTGTGTGTGTGCGTGCAGGTGTGCGATTAGAAAGAGAGGGAGAGTCGTATGGTGGTCTGAGAGGGGGGTGCTAGTGAGTGAGCGAGCGAGTGAGCATTGCGTCACGTTGACGGGAGGTGCGGCTTGACGTTCAAACTTTCTCTTCCCGACCAGCGCGTTGCGAACTGCCGCCATCGCTCGGGGCCCTGTTTGTGGTTAGGTCACCACGCAGCTCTTCTCCTGCGCGGCGCCGCGCCGCGCGGTCCCTCATGCCAGGCGGCCTGCCTTCCCCGCGCTGGCGCCGCCTCTGCCTTGACAACGCCAAGCGAACGCGCTCCTTCGAGTGACACCGCCGAAAATGCCCTTTGCGTTGCGTTTTCTCGCGCGTCGCGAGCCGCTTTAGGAGCAGAGAGCCCGTTGAGCCTTCGGCGTGGGCTCCGACATCCTCGGCCTAGAAGGCGCTTCGAGGATTTACAGCTGCACCTCGTCTCTCTCCAACGCCCAGCAGACAATCTGCATTTTGGGTTTTCGAACCAAGTGCGAGCAGGCGGCTGTCATTGCAGAATAATATCTTCCTACGTTGATTTGGACTCAAAGAAACAACTACTGGAAAGATATTACTGTATTCAACATTGGAAGACCTCTCTTTCAATCATTACCTCCTTTGTATTTGCCTTCGCGTTAAATCTAAATGTTTCATGTCTCCAATCGAAAAACTTCAGGACGGTTTTATTGACAAGTACGATTGGACAAGTATCCTTTACAATTCGTAAATGTCATTCGGGGCAACTACGAGGCCATTTCTGAAAAAGGCTTCCTTTCTCTGATGTTACCTCCAAAAGTTCTGAAGGCACACTCACAGGCTAATAAACTAGCACCGCTCTAACAGCACATACTTTCTGATATTATTTGTAAGGTTACGTAACATTATAATATTACAACTTGTATCCTACTCATTCTTCAGCCATCTCGTGAAACTCTCTCTTCGGCAAAAAAAGCGCGGGAGATTCGAATTTGCAATTTCCGGAAATGTTCAAATTTTAATACAATATCGGATATACAGTATTTAAAAGCTTTAATACTGAATTATACTTAAAAAAGATGAAAACTTTTTGAGAATCTAACAATGTTTGGTTTCAGGGACCCTCAAGACATGCATTTCCGTCAAAATCTGGACATCGATTTTTTTTTCAGTCATTACTTTCCCTGTACTACGAATGCGAGAAAGTAAAACTCTCTCTCCCACCCCATTTAAACGTCAGTGAATCAATCGACACTGTACAAGAACGGCCTTCTGCGCCTCCAAGCCTGTTTACACACCCTACCATTGCCTTGTACGCGTTTTTCTTCCTCCTGAATGTGCCAAAAATCGTGAATGTATTCCATATTTCAATTTTAGTTTTGAATCAAGTTTAGCCATTCATTTAAATTTTACAATTTAAATAAATTTCACTAATTAAATACACCATGGATAGAGCAAAGACACAAATACTTTTGCGAACAACACTTCTTCAAAAAGAGTAAGAATAGGTGGTTACAATACCAATTTCTCAAAATTCCTTGAATGGTGTCTGTCTTCAATTTATCTTTAAATGTACAGCCCAAATTGCTGACATGTTCTTATGAGACATTTTCAGACTTTAGCCACAGAGGATGCCCACCGCAGTCGTGAGCGAAACGTTTGGCAGTTCAAAGCCAATTGGGCCACGGGCCATCAGCCCGGAAGACATGAATATTGAGTCCGGCCGTGAAAACCGTCAGTGTTTTATAATGAATTTCTCGAAATCTCAACATTTCCCAGAATAAGCGGGAGAAAAATTCGGTTAAATTGTTAGTAAGTTCGAAGAAATAAGAAATCATGTAAAATATATTTTTTTGATTGACACAGTACCTAAAAGATCTATGTTAACGAACCATAAACCATCGAATTCAATAAACTTTGAGTTGATTGATTGTGTTATTCACTAAATACGTGTCTTTTTTAACTGATATGGTCGCCTATGATGAACAGCACGTCGTGTACGTAAGTGACATATAATATAAATTCTAATACAGTTAAATGGGTAATTTTAAGATCAAAATGGCATATTGCCCAAACTTATGAAAAAAGTATGATAAATATTGTTGCTGTATAGAAGAATACACATCTAGAGACTCATGAAACTCAAAGGCGTTTCACCACTAGTAAAATAAAAAGATATATCCAGTGATTCAAGAATTTACACCCTGTTAGCTACAGAAACGACCTGGAGTTACTACACATTCAATATACATGTAAACCACTTGCATTGATCTGAAAATGGAGTTAACTCCATTATCTAAAAAGTGGAGTTTCACCTCTATTAAAATAACGCTTCCTAGTAATAAAAGATGAGCTGTAAAAAGTAGCCTAAAATATGCTAAATATTCCACTTCTGTCAACAAGACCAACTTCAAAAAATCTAATATTCAGATTGTGGAGTTGGTCTCTGACACAAACAGACGTTGGGCAGTTATCCTCTCTATTTTGTTTACTTATTTTAGACTATGTGTGTCAATATTTTACTAATACAACAATATATTATATTTTTTTCTAATCTCATTTTATAATATTCTCGTACCAGAGAGCTGCAGAACGTTGCATAATGATATACATTACGATACAGCTTCATTACAGTACAAATATTTGACCAATCTCAGAGAAGTTTACAGTGGAAAAGTAATTAATCATTAGTCATCATTCTATTAAATTATTCATTGGATTGTGTATATTATTGTGACGATGCAACTCGTGAAGTGGTGATGGTAAACTACAAATTACTTCTCGTTTTCAACTCAGAATACTGAATCCCCCTATGAGGGCATTATCATTTATTAAGCTGATAAGAACAGATACTGAACTTTGATGGCGTTTGAATCCTAACTTGACTCGTGCACTGCTTGTTTGAAGTCGGACTGTGATGATGCTTAACAAATGCCACCTGGGAGACCTAGGTGACATTGGCTGAACACTGCATGCCAGTTGTCATGAAACGGTTGAATATAAAAGTTTATCTCATAAAATCGATAGAATTGGTTTTCAAAGTACTGTATGAAACTAGATGTAATGGGTTTTCATACACTCGTGTGACGTTTACGACATCGCTCGTTTCTATCATAATATCACTTGCATTTTTTAATTGAAATACATCTTGTTTTTGTCATTGTTTAATATTGCTCATATTTCCCGAAAACGCATAAAATTTAAAAAAAATCTACGTGGTCTTAATGAAAGAACTAATTAAGGAGAACAAATTTCATTCGAAGGAAAAATCTCTATCTTCAATTTTGTAGTTGTAGAAAGACGCCGAAAAAACACTTTTAAAAAATCCAATTTTCGAGAATTTAGAATTTACCTTGAAAATTTGATTTACTTCACCTTTATAAGTACATTTTATTCTATTCTTACAAGAAATTTAAAGGAAAAATTTCGAGCCATTTTTGACAAAATTTTGAAAATGTCCCAAGGACTTCATGTATGTTTACTTCAATTAATGTATGTTTTTCAAAATTGCAGAGCTTCGACTCAGGCCAGATCGGCAGGGGTTTATTCAGTTTGGAAAAAATCGAATCCATAGTTTAGGCGCTAGTACTGTTCACATACACCAGACAGACGGACAGACAGACGGGCGGTTTGCCCTCAATCGATTTTTTGGTATCAAGGACCCACAAAACAGTGATTCTGGCTACACCACGTATTAGACGATTTTTTCTTAATTTAGCAACTGGATTTATCCACATTTTCGTTTTCAGGGCCCGGAAATGATTTTTTGCCGAAACTTGGCCGTTTTTTCGCGCAGCATTACTTATCTTTCTCTATACTAGGTATATTACTCCGCCTATACATACGTATACGAGAGAGTAAAAGTTTGGGTAAATGAAGTTTCCTACATAATTTTTCTTGTGTCAAAAAACTCGTGGAATTCTACCAACATATTTAAAAAAAGCATATGTAACAAATAATTTAGAGTTGAAGCAAAATTTTGTTTTTGCATAATCGTACTTAAGATAGAAACATTAGTTATAATTATAACAGTACGAAGAATCATACGAATAATAGGTACAGTGGCAATTGCGCTATTGCCGAAGAAATAACTCTAGAAAAGAGGAATGTGGAGCTGTAGGTGGCGTAATATCTGCAGTAAAAGTAATGGTGCTGGCATAGTAATGAAATGAAGAGTAGTAATAGTTCTGAGGAAGAAAAGTAGGAGTTAGTGGAATAAAGAATAAAGAGAGACAGAATACAAATGAACTTAGTACTGATAAAAACGAAAGGAAAACAGAAAAAGAACAAACCCATTTGTTATTGCAAGTGCCGAAACTTGATCAGCTATTGTTTCTGATATCACGTTATTTATTTGTAGTTTCAAAGGATGATGAATAAGTGTGCTTGTACAAATTAGTAAAAATAGAGTGTTTGAAGAATGTTATAACACGGAAATTATATTATTAATTACCAATTACATTTAAAAATTGTTTTTTTATGTAATACCTCTCTGCAAGTGTCATTTCAAATATACGACTTTGTTGCGATCGAAAAATAAGTACATATTTACCCCGAAAATAAGACGAGATTTTTTTCTTCAAAAATCTCATTCGAAAAATGTGGGGTAGTATAATATCTAGTCAGTGAACATTTATGATTTTACATTGCCTTTCCATGTCAAGAAACTGGTAAATATGCACGTAACATTAAGGTGGGAAGACGATAAATATATCTCGCGTATCCATATGTTATTACTCGATTACTATAAAAACATATTAGCGGACGTATTCTCGCGATCACCTCGCATGCACCACGAGTCAGACCAATATGTTCGAAAGGGCTTGTGAAGAGAGAATTCCAAGCGTATGGGATTGCATCATGTAAAACGCGACGTGAAAACGAATACAAATTGTTGCCGACATTTTGTTACATGATGCGCTCGCTGGTCGACGAGGCCGCGCGGATTCTGAGTTTGACGCTCGGCGAGTGGAAATCTGCCTTTTGCAAGAAAATGAAAATGAAAAAATTCATAGCTATAGAAGTACGCATTCTACAGCCAACCACAGAAAAGGGCAATAAATAAATGTTCTTAGCATAAACTTGGAACCACCTCCCAGGATTCTAGCGAAACGGAGATGTATGAGTTAGCCATTCACAACTCTATTACACGAAAATTAAACGAGGCAAATTTGAAGTATTCTGTTAAATGTTGTAAAACAAATGTTAAAAGATCAGAGGCCACGAACAGGAGTGGGACAGGAAGAAAATCTGGTAACACACAAGGGCATGTTCTTATGTGTCGTCCAATGAAAGACGAAGAAAAGAACGAAAGACGAATGAAAGACAAATTCAGCACAAGACGTTTAAGGGGGCCTAAAATCTCGGAGGACGACGCGTTTGGGAGTTTGAAAATAAGTATAATATATGTGGAGATGAAGAGGGTAGTGCCGAAAACGATAATTATGATGATTTTAAAGAAAAGGAAAATAGTGATAGCTCCGGTAGTACGTTTTATCATTCTCATCAACAAGATAATTTTCTAGTCAATTTGATATTTTGATTAAAAACTAATAATTAGTTAAGCACTTAAAAATATTTTCAGGAGGACTCTTCGAAATGAGAGAGTGATCGTATATTTAGAGTGGACTTATATTCGGATAAATGTAGTATTTCCACCTTATAGTCCTATTGACGGCGCGATCGAAATATAAGTATTTCCATCTTAAACCAACTTCTTGAGCAATATTTATCATTGTAACAGAATCGTTATGCCCTGACGTTTATAAAGAGAACCTTCTATTTCAGAACGTAGCTGCAGCGAATGTGAAAGCGCGATCGGTAAATGCTGGGAAAAAAGTGCTACAGGCGTTCCAAGTACGCTGAGAGGGACGTTTTTGTGGGCCACCAATGGTCCATGGAGGTCGCGGGCGCCCGATTGTGACAGGTTTTTCGGACGTCGTTGTTCACGCGTAAGAATGATTATATTTTCCGTTCATTATGTTCGTTTGAGCACAATCCATATGTTTATGTGTGCGTATACTTTAATCGATTGCACCTTCCTGGCGCGTTTGCTCATACACACACACACACACACACGTGTGAATAGTATTAAAAGTAAAGTTGCCACTTAAATCATATTACAGAACCTAATTCGTAAATACGAATACAGACACTGACATAACTAAAAATAACATTCAGTTCAATTAAAACAGATATGGCGAACAGGTTTGCACCTGTGATTTGTGAAGATTAATCAACTCATCATACAGAACGTTTCCCGGAGTTAGAGACTGTGGTCACCGGTGACGACTCACCTTTACAGCTCTCGTAGTCTCCGGAAGGTCCACGAGTAAGGGCTCGCTTTCCTTGAGAAAAGGTTGGGCTGTGATATCCTGTGGTGGCAAGAGACGTTAGCGGCCCTTACAAATGTCGCAGTCACTATGGCTCTGGCAATAGAAAAACCGCTGTGACTATTGGTGGAGCCGAGTGATGGCATTTGTGTTGTTAGAGAAGTGACTCGTAGGATCCGCCAAAAATCTTTTTGAGTTGATCAGACAGATAGACAGCTTTCGAGGAACAAATTAACTCGATTAATGCTGAGGGATACGCAATTTGCCATACGTGTGTGTCTTGCGTGTTGCCACGATTCACGTCGCAGCTCAAAAATATTCATCGTATCTTCACAAGGACTCATAAATCCCATGTCCCTGGACCCAAAATATGCTTACCACAAGATGGCGGGACGGGTAAGTGGTTGGCCTCCGTAACTACTAAAGCTTTTTCTTCATGACTGAGAAGATGCCCATTCCTTTTGACTGAAGGAGGTCACTATACATCCCTCCAACATAATTGACAGTACGTAAAGTTGCTATTTAATATTAAAATTTTAACAATACATTTATATTACACACCACACCCTTTTCTAGTGCGTGTAGTGCTGATGACGGAATAGACTGTGTATTTTTGGTACTAAATAATTAAATTGAAGGCCATCTCAGGTGGCTCATGAACAGCCTGTTAGCTGTCTGTGAGGAAGGTTTTGGGTTCGATTCCCAGCCAGGGAAAAAATGAAGCTGTAGCTGTGTAATACAAATCGTAGTACGGAGTAACATACGAGTATAAAGTATACGATGTACACGTATACGGAGTTATACACGTAGTAATAGAGAAAGCTATGTCATACTGCGGATAATCGATTTCGATTAGATTTTGGAGTTTCTTGGTACGGAAAAAGAGTTTATTTATTTATTTTTCAAAACGTCCGTCTGTGAACAACAGTAGAGTCTAAATTATTCGTAGAATTTTTTCCAAAATGAATATTGCCCTATCGATTTGGCATGGCACAAAGCCCTGTGATTTTGACATTTTTTTTAAAAATTGTGGTGGTATTTACGTCAAGTCCTGAGATATTTTCAACACTTTAAAAAAATACTATAGAGTTTTCCTTTAAATTTCTATTAGAACAGAGTGAAATACACTTATAAAGATGGAATAGGACAATTTTTCGCTGTTAATTCTCAATTTTCCAAAATTGCCAAAGTCTGATTTTCATTTTTTGGAATCCCTCGTGCACTATTGAAGATAGATTTTTCAACAAATGAAATATGTTGTTCACAAGTAGTTTTTTAATAATAATGCCATATATGTTTTTTTTAAATATCAATCATTTGGCGCAATTTTAAATGAAATATGGGCAATTTTAAAATTTTCTCAAAAACAGTGTGAATAACACGACATGAACGCCAATTTGATTATTCTTTTGATTTTTCATAAATTACAGAAATGTAATTTTCTGAAACATCTCTCACTTGATTAAAATTTACGCTAGGCGCTTTCATACATTATTGCGTTGTGAGAACAAGTGTTTTAAAGGATAATTTTAGGAAGCATCTCGGAACCTTAAAACGTTTCTATGAAAATGAACTTAAAATTGCGCATTTTCAGAAACCTGTGAACGTCGTTTTCTGAAAAAACGTCTCCAGAATTGTTTATTGAAGCATGTGGCAACTTACGGATAGTGCTAAATGCGCTTAATGACATGAAGTTAACCCCATTTCGATGTATTATTTTGATTATTATGTAATTAATGTATATAATTGTGATTATACACATGTAATTTTTTAATATCTTTTACGTTACTATTTACATTACGACGTTCTTAGAGATTATTGAATTCGTGGTTAGAGGTCCTTCAAATGATTTCTCGGGAACTCGAACTTTTCCTGTGAATATGGGCTCAAAATCCACTTGTTTTATCCCCAAGACGCGACATACCCCAGCCAATTAGATGATTAGCCCCGAAGCCTGATCACCTGGTCTTCGTGTTCCGGAGTAATATTCTCCCAAATTCCTCGTGAACTCTTCGTATCCAAAAGCTCTCGTACCCCGAAATCCTCCTATCTCGAAGGAGGAGATAAGACTCCTTTCTTGAAGTTCTCGTATACAGAAGTTCTGTTATCTAAGTCCTGAAAATATTTTATTGAAATTATTTTGTTAATATAATTAAAAAATCACGATTTATTTATAAACCTGATTATATTATCATTCTTGTAATAAACGCACTAAATAACATTCGTGTATGGGAAATTATCGAAGAATTCAGTTGTCGAATAGAATGGGTTTATCGAATTCCCATTCACGAGCCGTATTTTTCTATGGAAATCAAATTGTCACTTTAATTATATTGTAAACATTATTTCTGTCTCTATTCTTTCAATGTAAGTTTACCAAATTTCGAGTTTGTTTGTTCTCAACACTCATGACACGAAAAAGTGGCGACATAATACTGCTTACGAAACAAACTCGTATCCCTTTAGAGACGAGTTTTAAGGACTTAGAATTCATCGTTTCCGAGTTTTGCACAGTAGTTAAGTGTATTGTAGAGTAACGTGTGTTGTGGATTGCATTTGCGCCTGCTCTCACCCTAAACCTTACTCTGCGGACTTCTATTTTGTGTCTTAAATCGTTTTGATAAAAAACGAATCTGAGCCGTGATAAAGGGAACGAAAAAGTGTTTGTCTAAAGAAAAAGTCGATATGCCTATGTCTAAAGAAAGAGTAATAAATATAGTACTGTGTTTTTAATCAATTACAGTATCCAAGTTGGCAGTGTTTATTGAATAGTACCAAGTATAGTGCGAGATTTAGCCCAGGAAGTGAAGCTGTTCCTATTCGTCAGACGGTGAGAACCGATGCCGACCTACACGTCAGCTTCCAGGGTAATTTCTCTCAAGTCAACATCCAAGGCGGGTTCCACCCCAGCCGGGACAAGCTCTAAGCTCTCCACTGGTCTCCCGGTATCTCTGGTAGTCCAGTGCTTGTAAAGTGGGTGTGAAAGGAGACGAAAGAACAAGGGGAAGAAACGATAACCCAAGATTTATGACGTTTGTTAGGATTCTGCTTCGGCTTTCCCTGGTATTGATAAAAAAACACAGAAAAATACCGATCAGAGTAGTCTGCCGCTTAATTGTTCTCCATACAGCGGCTGAATTCAATCTAATGTTGTGCGATTGTTAACGCGATAATCACAAAATCTTTGAGACCACCAATAGGATTTCACAACCTGCTGTATTTACTTTTGATTTGAAAACATTAGCGATTTCAACAATTCAACTCTTAGGAGGAACTGTTAAAATTACTATACAGCTATAAGACAACTATAAGACTAGAAACTTCTCTTCACCGAAGAATCTTGGTATTTGAGTTCAATTGGAAATGCAATATTTTGCAAAGAGTCGACGTCAGTTATAAACATATCTAGCGAACGAGAACGTATTTTTAGGCTACTTTGTCGACTCTTAAGGATATTCATGATATTCTGATGTTCTTCACACATGTCTTCCTAATCCACTCACTCATCCTCACGATTCGAAATCACATCAGTTGACCTTCTAAAATTATTCATTCACCCTTAAAAAACAGTTTTGTCCCCTTTGAAGACTCACCTGTGACATACTGTAATCAATTCAAAACTAAAATACCATATTTCCCCTCATCGTTCAATTAATACATCGGTCTATCCGAATAAATTACATTAAAAAAATTCCTTACGAAAAATCAATATTTTATCGCAACATTACGCCAAGTTCACAATTTAATCTCAGCCCACACATTTACTCAATTAGAATGACAGTATCCAGTTTAGAATTACAAATCCCAATGTCTTGAAGCGGTTTACTTCTACTACAAAAGTTAGAACAGCAATATCATTTTTTTTAAATATCGAATTTCAATTACTGATTTCGAAGAGATGTGTATCAAACAATGATTATCAAGAGTATGTGCTATGCCGGAAGTGAGCCAGAGTACAACTTTTGCCGATAAGTACAACAAATAACTTTACATTGACTCTTTCTCACAAAAAGAAACGACATAAAAATTATTATTTTGCAGCCCATGGCTGCGCTTTAACGTTCATGACCGCACTGGGAGCACTAAGTTGTGAAGTCTTATTGGGAAAGATGATCATAAGTATTCGATAAATCAGGTCATGACGGCGTATTCATGCAGTACGTAATTTGATCTTTGTTCAAAAAAGAAATTGAATTATTCAAAAGATAATTCTTTAAGATAATCCGTCTCTCGCCCTTTTCCTTATCCGTCGTGCGTCTGCTAATCACAGAAGACAGGCTCTTCACCAATTTTGTAAGGATCGCGGTAGTGGCAAAAGGTGCTCTACGAGATATTCGAACCTTCCCCGCGCGATGGACACTGAAGCAGCAAGTGCACACGAGAATACGTCGACCAGGCTAGCTTTGTGGGGTGAATGGCCGATACCAGAAGTGGGTTATCGTGCGGCGTTGTCCGCGAATATACGGCCCGGACTCATCACCACCCGATCGACGGTCGAGCAGACGTCTTTCGGAAGGCGCGCGGTTTGCTTAAACGTCTCCAGCGATTTTGAACTTTAAATTTATACATACTACCAGCGTCTCATATTGCATTATAGAGGCCATTTGCAAATAATTCGACTCTTCCTCTTCTATTAAGTCATCTCTTCAAATAGCTTAGAACAAATTATATTTTAAACTAACGAATGTCGCCTTAGTAGACTTTTCTGGTGTTCTGGAATCCCTACTCAACCTCTTCAACTATTTTAAATTGAATTATGAATACAAATAGCAACGAGCCGTTTTAGCAAGATTTGATAATAAGAAAATATAAGCTCCCGTGTAATAAAAAGTAATTGCAACGGCAAATGAGGTACTTATTTTTAGCTCTTATCCCATGTCGTGCTCTACGTGAACAAATCGACTTACTGCCGTGAAAACATGGAGAACAATTAATTGAATAAATATATTTCTCACTAACACGCCACAGAGCTCAATAAAAAGTATACAGATAATAAAACTACATCTTTGTGAAACTACAATGAAAATAAGCGGCCATCTTAGCAATTGTTCAATGTTCTTGTATTATAAATACGTATACTGTTCTTGTATCAAGGAAAATTGTACGAAAAACCTGATTGAGAAGGGGTGAGAAAATCCTCATAGAGATTGTATCCCCAAACTAAATGGAGAGAACGTCATGTACAGATCTACATCACTAATTGCCAATGCGCGCAGAAATCGAAAGAAAACTATAGAGCCCCTAGCCTTAAAAAGTGTCTATAATTTCGTTACTTACCCAGAAACTCAGGGAAAATCCAAAAACAATCAAACTGTTTCGATTTTAACTGGCAAATATTTGATTGTTTCTCGGCCTAATCTCGTATTGCGCGTACCGCCTGAATTGTCGTACTTAGTGCGACAACATTTACGTCGCAGCTGACGTCATGCGACAACATGGCTCCAAGGAAGTGCCCGCCCACCATTAAATATTTGTTACTCACGGGACGCATTTGGAGTAGCAACATTTTTTATATTCTTGCTATGTTAAGATCTGGGCACTGTGTCTCCGCATACTTATTAGTGTATATTACTGTAGTATTCTGGTTTTGTTATAATAATTAATTGATTGTAGCGTTATACGTGAGAATTTATTTTTTTGTTGTTGAACAGGATGCGTGCCTGGTTTTGGAAAATAGTTTTGTGTGGGTTTTTTCAACAGCATTTTTGCTGCTGCACACCACTAGTCTTATGCAACACCTCAGAAGAAGAAATGCGTTTCCTTGCATTACCCATAATTGTTGCATGTCATATAAAACATTACCTATAAGAAACAGATCTAGAATTGTCTAGAAAAAATATTAATTCCTGGAGAGTATTCTAGCCTACTTAAGGTTTGACAATTTTTCCAGTTCAAAAATCCAATTGCGATTTTCTTCAAGTAATACGCGAAACTATGCTTGGTGCAGGAGAAAGAAAAGTTTTTACTCATTTTGAAGAAAAAAACTTTCTCCAAAGCCTGATTATTGAGTCATATATTCAACACGTGATGACGATATGACCCATCTTGAACCTTTGTTGGGAATATTAAAATTTATTTTATTTTGACTTTCATTATAATTGTCTATTTAAAATGAAAACTATTACAAAAGTTGTCAAAATAGAGCACTTTTTGACATCGGATTTATCTTCAGCAACCTCAATAACTCTAGGAGTGTTTGAAAGTTATTTTAACTCCTCATACATGATAGTAAACAGTTATTATTACAATACATCTTGCCAAGAGAATGAAATGTATATTTATCTTACCTGACTATAAAAAGTTTAATATGAAAGTATTGAAAGAATTTAAATGCATGCAGAAACAGGAAATTTGCTGTGTAAACCTCGATTTAGTTGCAATCTATTGGGAAGCCTTGTCGGTGACTCAAAGATAAGTATCGTTCTTATATCTGCAATTTATACCAACTCGAAAGAAGCATTATAAAGAATAATGATTAATTAATTTACAAGATTTTATAATTACTTTAATATTAAAATAATTTAAGTTTCGGGAACCCTCTCTAATAGAGGAACATCTTACGAAATCAAACACCTCTATTTGGGTCCACTGGTCTATTTGTTAGAACACAAGGTTGTGAAGCTATATGCAATATTAATATTCGCATTATTGTTTACACCGACGTTAAAGTTTTTGAAGATACGTTAAAAATTACTTCAATGGTAGAAATTATAATTAAACTCTAAAATTGGCTTGTTGCTGATTAATTACCTTTAATGGAACCAGAGGACGTGTGTGGCTGTTGCTGCGGAGTCTGTGGCAGTTGCACCTCCAGCTTTGAGGAAACGGAGTTCCACATCTCGAACATAGTCACACTTCCTCTTGTGACACCTTGTAAAAGTAACGTTCTTCACAACAGTTCCACGAGATTTCTAGGTTCTCGGTGTACGTAGTTTAGTCGATTTTGAAGTCTTCTGATGCACACTCACAGTTTGTACGAATCTTGCAACTCAACGTCAATGTGTGCATTCACGAATCTCCAGATAAGTATGCGGCACTCGTTAATGTAATAATTACAACCTCGCGAACCATTACAACTCTATAAATTCCAAAATTAATTTTAAACGAATACCTATATTTCTTTTTATGCTACTGCTGTAGCGTTTTAATAGTTGTCTCCTCACTATAAGAGTGATCAACATACTCCTTTTATTTGATCGTATATATTCATTTGAATGATTCACAACGCATTCAAGAGATTGTTATTTACGTAATGTCCATGAAAGGAGGCATCCTGGTTATAATTGTCACTAGAATCAATACACTCAGTATATGCGAAGATTCAAGTACATATTAACATATTTATTTTTCCATCCATGTTTTGATATCCAGACATTGCACAAACATTGGAGACATTACGAAGACGTGGAAACGTTACAGAACTGCATAAATAAATCGTATTTTGTATCGTTCGAATACGATTAGTTTATGACGTATGTTAAACTATCGATGGGGAGTGAAGTACCTGAAGTCCTTACCGCTGAACTGGGGTAAGTTTGTTATAACAAGTGTTTTCTTGTTGCTACAAAAACATGGAATAACCAATTGTCAAAATAAAGATTTCCATATTATTTCACAGTGTCAATATATATTAAGCAGTTTTGAAAATACTTTTTAAATGTCTAATTTTCGAAATCACTTTTCAGAAAACTACAGATATATTCATTTTACAGAATTAAAAATATGGATGTCATTTTATATTGTTCACAATTCTATCTTCTTTAACATGTAGTGTTAAAATTCCCTTCCGGCGTTAGAAAATTACGTTACATTTTTCATTGCACGTACATTATTTGGAATTGCGATACATATCAATCGTCTAAATTTTTTTCTCGATTTTGATATATATCGATTCCTTAATTGTTGACTTCATATGCACGACAATAACAAGCACGCCGGTACGGTGAGAATATTTTCAAGAGACTTCTCACAATGGGAATTTTTTTAACTCTCCATCCCGTTAATAGGTGCGCCAATGAGCCATTTTTGTCAGCGGGGATGAATCGACGCGGACGTCCTCCCAGTGGCCAAGCGAGCGCCTCGTGCTTCGCGAATTCCAACGAGCAGATTGTCCACGGGAAGCACGCACCATTTCCTTTAATTCTATCTCCCTTTAGGCATAGGAGGTCCGAGCGGCGCTTCCGCTCCTGCGCCCCGCGCGCCCGCCCC
>BOPP01000111.1:1222542-1274371 GCA_017312745.1 Gryllus bimaculatus | reverse complement strand
GATCGATGGTTCGAGCCCCCGCTGGCGCCACCGCTGTATCTTTCGCTTTCCGTCAATGTATCCTCGGCGTTAGTTCTTTCGCCAATGACTGCAATTGGCTCTTCTCGGGGCACTGTTTGCACGCCACAAGAACAGTTCAGGGCTTGGCTGTGCCTGGAAATTTCAGAATAGTAGTTGGCCCTAGTAGCGAGGGTCGATTCTAAACAGTGACTCTTTTACGAAAAAATAATAAAAAATGCATCAGTTATTGATGTCATTAATGAAACTCAACTGATATAACGAGTATATGTAATAAAATTTATGAAAGTGTCATCTTTATAAATGCGGATAGTTATAACAATTTAGCAAGAAGAATAAGAAGTAATTCGAGCTTAATATTTATTATTATTATGGCTATTATTATTATAATTGGTATATTTAGAAAAAGGTATTGACAAGACGGGAGCCCTTCAGTGGCTACGACAGATATTTTAGATAATTAAGAATGTTTGTGGATCAAACGAATAAAGAGGGAAGTACGGTCTACTAGTAGAACAGTAGTCGCACGCTTTGAACACGAGCACATCCGACTTCCTGATATTTTCTCACAGGCGATCGATAAGTTGAAACTCTTCTAAGTAAAATATAACCACGTTGCTAGCTTTCCTGTGACTGCTAGTTCTCCTGCAACGTTGATGGCACTTGTAAAATTATGACAGGCCAACCAGACAGTTCTATCTAACGTCACTGGTTGATAATAGTAAAATGCAAAGCAGAACATTGGGAAAAATATTGAATGCGTTTTCATTAAATTCATGTAGGAAATATTTTGATTACATTACAATTATACTTATGAAATGATGCTTATTGTTATTTCGGGGATCTTGGTTTGCCAATAATTGTGTCAAAATGACTTCTTTCATAATGAAATGTCCCGCAAGTTTTGTAATTCTCAATCGCGAGTTATTTATAAAAAATGGTATTTATTATAATTTCAGAATCGAGAAGACTCTGATAATATTTCAAATGTTTCGAATGAAATATTTCGAGGAAAATGTTTCATTCTAAATAGACTTGTGAACTCATATAATTCACGAGGACGGTAAGAAATGTTTCTCACTGCAGTGCATGGGCATTCCCAATAAATGATGGAATTAGAATATAGAAAAAAAATACTTGAAAATTCTGAATTTTGAAACTGCTAATGGCGTGGTCCTTTTCGATGTGGACTAACAAGTAAGGTAATTTCCATACGATGTTCTATTTTATGGAACACTGCGTTCTAAGGTAAGATTTACGTAGTATGCTTAATTATAAAGCCTTATCTTCGCATCCAGCAACACAGAGTGAAAGATCTCAAATAAAAGAGTAACATCAAAGCATGGTGGTAAAAAACACTGATGTCAACAACACCAACAGTTATGAAGCTGACGCTAAGCGACACCCGCAGTTGGACGATAATGCTTGGAGATGAACTGAAGAAGGTCTTGAGTTGTTGGATACAGATGTGTTGTTCAACACTTCTTCCTATTAAAAATGTTACTGGAGTGAGGATGGTAAACAGAATTCAGCTGAAACCCGGCGGACTGCGACACTGATGACGAACGAAACACTAATAGGTACACCGACACTCGAAGGAACACGATTAAGTCTGTCATGCGTTCTGACAAATCATCGAAGATGCACGAATCTTGTCCGAACTCTGAGAACAACGCACTGTCACTTAACTGTGCACCTGATCTTCTTTAAAGGAAACATAATTCATCAGTGACATGTTCCCAATCCAATACAACTCTCATTGAGTAGATTGTTTGTCAATGTCAATAATGTTCAGGGGGCGGTGTCACTTTTGTTGAGGCACGGCAATATCTTGGCGAGTGCCAGGACGTCTTTCGACGCACGTCTGTTGGTGGCCACGAGAGGGAGTCGCAAATCCTGACGTTTTTCGCACGAGTTGTGCTTCTCCTCCGCTGGCTGGGCGAGTTTCTGCAAGAGCCGAGTCCTCTGCCGTCGCCACGCCGCCGCTGTTGGGCTCGTTCGCACTGCGATCGCCACGCGGCCAAGCGGCTTCACCGAGAACTGGCGTGCTGCAAACACCACTGACACAGATCCCGAACTAGTAGCTACCAAGTCGGTGCCGCTATGCTGACTGAATACCCCGGCGAGGCGCGCGCGCGCACGCTGCCGCCGCCTCCACCGCCGCCACCGCCGCCGCCGCCGCCGCTGCCCTCTCTCTTTCTCTCTTGCACCTTGCTCGCTGTCCCTCCGCCGACGCCAGATGTGGGGGAGGACGAGGAGAGGGGCGAGGTAAGGGTACGGGTGGGGTCAGGGGGAGGGGGAGGGGACGGGCAGTGGGCAAAGCCGCCGCCGCCACCGCGGACACGACACGTCCGAATCCCATTGAGCGCACTGGCAGTTCACAACTTCACCCGCGGTAAAATGATAAAATAATAAAAAATAATGATTCCGCCTGTCCCGCGTTTTCATCCAAGAATATTGTGTAATTTTTTTTTTCATAATCCTTCAAGATTGAATGCCCGAAATAATACGGCAATAACATTCTCTTATGGCATGGAAATTAAAAAAACAACTACAAAAAACATTGTCACACTTTGCAATATTTACAAAGCACTCACCATGTTTTAACTTCCAACAAAAAGACACTACCATGTGGCATTAATCAATAAAACATTTACCCAGAACGCACTTTGTACGTTGATGAGATAGTTTCGAATTTTCACAGCCTGCCATCTTTGTAAGTTCTGTATATTCCCACTGCTTATCAATAATTCCAGGTAGCGTAGGGTATTGGAAAGTCATACAGGGAATTTAGAGTTGCAGCATTGAAACTAAATTAATAGATGGGCACTGGCCCCTTCTAAATACATGCGAATGATAAAAGACAGTGAATTGTGTTAAATATACCACTGCATCATTTATTAATTAATTATAACTATATTATCTATCCTTTTTACCATTTCCAAGTCAGTTGAAAATCTAAACAAATCAGAACATCAAATAATTAAATATGACTCGTCCGCTTCCTACTTTGGCATAAGAGATAAATATCAAGTCTATTTTTTGTGACAGTTCAATTGTTGAGCATGGAAGGACTCGAGTACGCCCGTGTTTTAATTCGCAAGAGATATTTTGGATTCTCACTTATAGTAGAGAAGTTGGTTACCGAGAGTTTAAAAAACGGTTATTTTTGCAAATATGTCCTTTCTTTTTCCATGGCGAGCTGGTGTCAAATGTGAGTTGATAAGATATCACAAAACAGCAAAAAAAAGCTGACTTCCAATATTTACATACTCCAAAATCATTATTGATCTCGCAGTTACTGTGGTCCGTTGCAACCTCTATAATGATCACTCAGATCACTAGCTCGACAGGGCGTTCACGCGAGATTTTTACCTGTTTCAATCCGAAACGCTTTAGTGGTCTACGACTCAACATAATTGTATGTAAAAGCGGCATGAAGGACTTACCTTCACGCCAAGTTTCGTGAAAATCCGCATTTCAAAAACCTGGATACCCTGTTGTTAGTGCTTGAAATTGATGTGCGCAACATGATAACAAAACTTGAGTAAATACGTAACAAGGCAATAAAAATTTGAGAATTAAATGACTATTCTAAATTAGTACCTGTAACCGGGGAAAGAAATACCCTCTTTGCATCACCTCTCGAATGGCATCAACTTTTCATATCTGCTCAACTTTTTTCTTTTTATGGCTCTACAGCATTGACAGTTTTGCCTTGGCCGCTCTCCGACACGAGACGCGGGCTTTTTTTTTCCAGATCAGTGGGGGTTGGGCCACTTCCGGGTGGGTCATCAACCCTTCGCCCTGCTCTGACGACAGAGAATGGGCTCAGAACAAGGAAGAACGGATCCACTTTCTGCGGTGATCTGGCATTCGCCTGGAAGTGAACAGGCATCAGAACAGTCGACCTAAGAATTCGATTCCGGTAGACGACAAACGCACCGCCGCTAAACGCATCACGAACATCTCTATTTAGATCCAGAGAAAAGAGTTTCTGTTCCAGAGTGTCACTGTGGCATTGTGAGATCAACCATAATTAAAATACGTACATATTCTCTTTCGTATCGTTATCTTCTTGAAAGAGGTTTGCTTGGTTTCCTAGAGATTCTATAGACCGTCCATAAATTAAGTAACGCAAATTTGGAGTATTTTCAATACCCGCCTCTCCTCGTTGTAACGCACCCGTAACGCGCACTGGAACCCCCCCCCCCACGTAACGCTTCCGACAACCCGCCCTGTAAATGCAAGAAGGGAAAATAAATTATAGCACTATAAAAACAATTCGTATTCAATTTATTTGTATTGAATATTAAAATTAATGATAATTCAAGTCGGAATTAGTTGGCGATGCTGACTGCACCAAACAATAAGATTGGGGGGCAAATTTTGATTGAAAGAAGAACGCATAGACTAGGGCATTTTTGATCACCAGCCGTGCACACGCTGACGTCATTGCGAGACGCATTGGTGAGAGTCTACTGCGCTCATTTAATTGGATTCTAGAATCCACTACATATCAGTTTTGAATATTTTCTTCGTAATCTTACAGATTCAATAAAAAATTGTTGAAAAGTATTTCCATTTATTGTATTAATTTACATCTAAAATCTTTAATTTATTTGTGTTTTCTAAACAAATTAGTTCGTTAATATTTTAATGTTTTAGTATATGGCTAAAAAATGAATTATTTCAGCAAATGTGGAAAAATGTGAAAAAAATATCAATGTTACGAAACTAGACCCATCCCCCTACCCCTATGTAACGCAGCGCAACGTTGCCTCAAACCCCCTCCCCCTTTGTAGCGTTACGCAATTTAAGGACGACCCCTATACGTTATTTGTATTGATTCAAGAATCGAGTGCAATTTTCTCTCGTTGCAAGATTGTTTAAGAGCACTCATCGAAGAAAGTCTGACTTTCCGTGCAGATTGTATCATTTGACCTTTGATAAAGGATCCTTTTAATGCCGAGAATGAAATATTCCAATAAAGCAAATTGGTTGGTAAGGCAATATTAATTAAATCGCTGCTAGTTTTCTATTATCCTCTAGACATTAGTGATATCATCAGACTTTTACCATTATTGTAGTGCATTTAAGTCTATGTACAGTTAATATGAAAATAAATGTGATAATACATGGATCGGAGATATTTGAATTCATTGTCACGGTCTTCCATTCATTTATTATTGTTTTATTATTACGAAATGAATCTGAAAAAGTCAAGATGGTCTCTGTCGAGATCAACTGGGTTCGACAGATAAGAAGAACTGACAGAATCCTCATTCTTGTTTAAATTATAGAACTGCACATGTACGTAGAAATATATATTATGTAAGAAATCTTTTAAAGAATCCACAACATCTACCAACGATGTGGTAGGAGCTAAGGACTCACAATTTCACCTTTAAAGAATCTTTCACGTCCTATTCCTGTGGGAATGTGTCCTCATGACCGTAAGCATATCCTAAATACGTCCTACCCACATAATTCTATTAACGGAACTGCACACACTGTACGTGTCCGTAAGGCGTAACATACACGGTCTTCTATTCTATTTAAAGTATACATGCATATCATAAATCGCTATCTTTTGCATTTGCAGGATTCAGGAAACAAAATTAGTTGCTTTACGTATTTAGAGCATGTTCAGGTATATGTATGACATATTTAGAGCATGAAAAATAATCTAGATTCTGGAAAATATCTTGAAAAGTCTTTTAAAACCCACCTTTGTACGCTGATGACGAAATAATATTAGAAAGTCGTCTGTCCATCCATCTACCCTCTGACTATCTGCTCGTCCGTCCCTCCCACCAATCTATCTATTCTCTCTCTATATCTATCTATCTATCTATCTATCTATCTATCTATCTATCTATCTGTCAATAAACCTATTTATCAATCTGTCAATCAATTTATGCATCTTTCTATTTATCTAAGAAACGTATTATCAAGAACTGTCTGGTTGCGTATGCGTTTGTCTGTTTATGAATCTGTATATCCGTCAGTCTGTATGTTTGTGTCTCTCTGTGTGTCCACATGTGTAGCTGTCTGTAGGTCTGTTTGCTACGCTGAGTGTCCATCTGAGCGAATATCTATATCTATGTCTGTTTATCCATTTTTGTGTATCCGTATTCCCCTGTCTATTCATAGGTCTATCTGTAGAGTATAAAGACGTTTTTTTTTACAAAAATAACTATTGTTCAGGTTTTGAGGGGTTTATTAACACAATTGTTAGCGAATTATGATATTTATTAAATATGCTAATTTCAAATACAATTATAATAGAACTACGTTTTTATTGATTTTGATTTATTTATTTAACGTCAAAACAGTTTAAAACGGTGTGTGGTGTACGAACTATGGACAGAAGTGCAACATACCCGTTTTCTTCGGATCCTTTCTTGGATCCATACCCTAACTCGTATTAAGTAGAATTATGAATACAAGTAGCAGGGTGCGTTTCTGTCAAGAAGTGAAAACAAATTATATGTAATAAAAAATATTTTCAAAGGGAAATCAGCTACAGAGTTTGGCTATTATCCCTTGTCGTGTCCTCGACATCATAAGTATCAACTTACGGATACGAGAACATGAAGAAAGATTATTTGAATAACTATATACCCAACTCTGCGCAAGAAAACGGGTACAGATAGTGAATATACATTTATGCAAAAGCAGAAGCAAAAAGAGGGGCTTCTCAGCATTTGTTCGAAGGTTCGAGGATTACGGAAGAAATCGTGATCGAAAAGGGGGTCATTTATCCAGAAATTAGGGTTTATACATATTCCAGACATCTTGAGTCTTTTAGAATTATACATGTAATATTACTGCATTAAGTATCATTGTTAAAAACAATGTTTTTTTCTTTTGCTCAGCATCTATATAAACACTGCGCACTTAGACATATGACTGACCCTTAGTTTCGTTAGATACCCGGGAACTCGAGAGATTCCCGGTCGGGCAAGATTATAGTGTGCATTTTCCTTGCAATGCCCCAGTATACGAATATGTGGCTTTGTGACGATGACAAAACTCCCAAGCTGTCGCGCCAAGCAGAGAACAGAATTATATTTGTTGTTCTAAGCGTGCTACTTTATGGAAAACCATTTGTGTGTGAGTGTTTTTAACAACACTTGTGGTCCTGTAGTTAGTAGTCTCTAATTGAATAAAACCAGTCATGCCACAAACACAAGGCACTTAAATGTGTGTATCGATGGCTATTGTTTAATGTCAACTGGCAATGTGTTGTAAAATAATATACTCGAATGTGTATACATTGACTCGTATGTGAATAGAATTTTGAAGTGACCAGTTGATACTGACACTTGATGAATATGGTTACTAAGTCGCATGTTGTAGTTAGACATCTGTATTAGGTGAAAGGATCACCCCACCCTTTAGCAACACATTATTGACAAAATCTTTCATTCCTAAGCCAAGAGGCAAGGCAAGTGAAGAATTTCTAGATAAAAAAGGCTTACAAGAGTCACCTGGGCGGGATTTGCTTATTATTCATGCGATTACTTTCTGTAATCTAAAGGTCTGTCTATCCTAAATAGTTTCCTTAAAATATTATGCCACATCTCAGGTGGAAATGAAATGTTACGAAATAAACACAACGAACAGTATGAAGGCTGACTGATTTTCAAAGAATTCGGAATGCCTAGAATTATGAACTCAATTTTGTATTCAATTCATTTAAATGGACGTTCTATTTGGAACTTGACTGAAATGAGAGACTCAAAATAGTCAACTTAACAACAGTCTATTGTATATCGTTCATTTTCAATAGACTATGCAATTGGTTGTTGGAAATGGACAAGTATATTGAAACCATTTTCCCTACATTTACTATTAATTTGTTATTACGAAATAAAATTGAAACATCCGATATTGTACTATTTCCTGTTTCTTTACTGTAAAGAATATTCGTATCATCAGCAAAGAGAATTGTTCTTTCATTTCGAATCAACGAATACATATCGTTTACATATAGAAGGAAGAGAATAAGGCCTAAAATCGATGAATCGGAAAGGTGAGAAAATAGTATCTTTATTACAGTACGGCATTGCTTCTCTCTGTGCTTGTTGTTTAAAGTACGATCATAACCAATTTAGAGCAAAACTATGAGTTACATGGGAAGGTAATTTTGAATGTTAAATGTTATGAACAATGACAAACACTTTTGAAAGATCTAAAAATATACTAACAACTGATTTATGTTAAGCCAATTTATTTTAAGCCTTTGGCGAAACGACATCTTTAAGAATAGAAAACGCATGAGATTCCATAATTTTGATTTCTAAATCCATGTTAGCAAACTGATAACGCTTAGTATTTACTGAGAAAGGTTACCATTTGTACGTAGATAAGTATCTCTGTTTTTGAAAAACTGACAAAAAATTGTCCGAAAATTTTGAATTACCTCTTTGTTGCCTTTTGGGAAGAGGCCAAAAACAGCTGTTTTGATTAAAGCTTGAACTATTCCAGGGCGATAGAAATATGATAATTTTGAGTGAAGGAAGATAGAATGTAGACGGGAAATATTTTTAAGAACTTCTTTAACTACTTTAATTCCGTCAAGATTATAGAATCGATATTATCTAATCTATTTTAAATAACGGAACCACCGTAACCAGTACTCTTATTTTATTCTCGTGATCTACAAAAATAACCTTTAAGAAAAATGTTGGGAATTTGAAAAATGCTACGTTCATTACGAGATTTTTTTGATATTGATTTAAAACGCTCTGTAGCTCACCCAGCCATCCATTACTAACTGCATATAAAATACATAAAAATCCAATATCAGTAGACAAATTATAACACTTAAAAAGAAATAAAACATTAAACAATAAAATATTAGGAGAGTTAGTCTCGATTTAAAAAAAATCGGACTAGTAAAAACTTTCTATCTGTATGTTTGCCCACCTGTGGGTGAATCCCTGGAGTCTGTCTATCTGTATGTGTATCTGTCAGTTTGTCTAGAAACTCTTTAGAACTTGTGCGAAGTGACATCTTGAAAGGTGAAAATCTAAAGTTAGTGTTTCAGTGGGTGAGTAATGTTTTTCTGACATGTCAGGCAGGTGTAACCAGGGCAAGTATATACCCCGGCAACCTGCATTTCAAACAACATTGCGAAATATTTATTAAAATATTATTTTGGGTAAGATTTTAGTAAACATTTTTTAAGACATTACATGAACTGGGAAATGTAACACTTCAATATAACAATCATGGCAATAATATCATACCCTTTCTTAACAAATATGCGCAACATTACAATGGTTCGTGATTGTTGTGAAGTTGTATTTAATTAAATTTTCTTTTAGCAATATAGTATGCTGTTTAGATTTCAGTGACTTTCATTGTATTTCATCAATCTGATTATATTATTATAATTTTTAACACGTTTTTACATTTTGCTACAATAGAACGCTAGTAATATTTTCGTGTCATATATCACAACAAAGCCAGGCAAATATTTAGAACGTAACATTACCAGGATGACCAATGGTTAATTCTCTGGAGAGGAATACATCGACAACTTAGGATACAATAAAGAAATTCTAAGAATACTCTCGGGAATGTTTCTTGTTCCATTTCTTTCATTTGGATTTCTTGATTTGAATACGTCACTGCAGTGTCTCTGACCGGGAGGTCCTACGTTCGAGTCCCCACGGTCGCAGGATTTTCGACACTAGCTACGACAATAGCTAGGTCGAATTCAGTCGCTGTCTGGGGGATAATTCTAGCAGCCAGGTACTCTGATCGGTAGTTTTCCGTGTGTTTCTCCGATCAACACCAGGTGAATGCCGGAAGAGTACCTTAACAAACGGGCCACGGACCGCGCACTATCTCCCCTTCCTCTTCCTTGTCATATCCTCATCCCTTACTTACACTCACACTTATATGCACTAGACTATCACACAAGCCGGGAGACCAGTCAAGAACTTAAAGCGTGCCCCTACTGGTGGTAGGTACCTAGATGAGGGAAACCCCGTTAGCCGAAGGTAAGTCGGCGCCGGATCTCACCATCCAGTAGGTGAAGATCGCAGCCACTTAACGAGAAAAAAACATTCACTACGGTTACGGGACTAATTACCTTAGCAGTTAACGCGCCAGAAATCACAAATCAATCAATCTTCATTTGAACATTTCTGAGCATGGCATTCGAGAAAAAGACCTTTCCAAAGGACCGATTCCCGGCCCGGCAGCAATTCACGCCCTGAACACCAAATTCAGGAATAAGATGGTCCCTGATAAATTTTTAAAAAATCCATGTAAATGTGGTAGAATTTGTAGACATTAAAAAATAAAAGTTGAAAATAAACACAAACACGAACTATTTTGCTGCTTCCATATACTATGAATGTATGGAGATGAATCCAGTGTTTCGACCAAAAGAGGCACATCAAGTAGAAGTGAAATGCTTGAGGCACTCTGAAACACTCTCGAATGCACTGTCATAGCCAAAAAAAATGACCCCAACGTACATGAGTTTGAAACAATCCTAGAGATAATAAAGGAGATAAATGCAAGAGATATTAACATCTTAAAAGAATGCCGAACGCCAGGCTATCAGCATTGAACAATACAGTATAGACAATTGAGAAGGAGGTTGACTACGTTAACCACGTTCTGAGACCCACAACTGGTTCAGTACAACAGTACTGGTACAGTACCTTGACGAGAAGAAGAACTTATCCGGTTACCCTAGTATTTGACACAATTATCATGTAGTTATTTCACGACTCCCTGCAACTTAATGTAGAGTAAAATACACTTGTTATTGAAGATTATTTTTATTTTACCCATCCATATGGATTACTACACTATTTCTGTGGTGATCACCGATTGTAACAAATCGCATCAATGTAAATATTTAGTTGTACATTATCAGTTTTGATAAAAGGAGCTGCCTTCCTATCCTAATTAAAAGTAGCATTATTCTCTTTGCTGTTATCCTTTTGTATCTCTCCTTGCGCAATCTTGCGAACCAAACCACTGTCACCACATCCACACATTAAAGAGGCATGCCCTATCCCCCCACTCTTGCCTCCGGCTCATGTGGGAGAGCCAGTGGTCAAGAGTAGAGCTAAATAAATCATCAAAATCATCTGAAGCTGTAGACCGGAAATCTGAATAATCTGCCCCATTTCTGAGGAACTTTCTACTTCTCGGTTAATTGAAAGGCTCGGTAATAATAATTTAAACTATTAAATGAAATTTAACCAAACTTCAGTGAATATGGATTTTCTCGCAGCGTTACTCAAGTCAGAAGCAGCAAATAGTAATAATAAATTTATTGGACATGTGTGCTCCTGAGAAAATCAATGTGATTGATTGAAGAGTGTGAACATAGATTCCTTGAGTGTTGTCTAAGTTAACGGTGTTTTTTTCACGCAAATAGAAATATTATAACGTATTATCAGTTACTTCTCGCTTGAATTAATTTTAAGTGTAAATTATGTCATTATTTCTCTTACGGAGTAATGTCCTTGTAATTATTTTCAGATAGTCTGCTTTTCGTTTTCTTTAATTTTAAGATTTCAGTGTCAATTTTCTCCAAATGTATTATTTAAACACCGGTTTATGCCTGTTGTAAGGTGATACAACTGATGTGTTTTACTTGCCTTAATTAATTTCTGAAATGATCTTAATATGCCAGAATTTTTTATCTAAAAATTGCCCAAGCATGCGATATAAAATATGACTTTATGACCTAAAACACGAAACCATATGCCCTACAACGCATAGAATACCCCCGTGCACAGTACCATGTTATTGCAGTATTTGTAAAGACAGTTTTTGTTCATATATAATTTGTTGCAGTGTTATACGAGATTTTTTATTGATTACACTTGAGTAGTGTACGTACAACGTTTTGGAAAACCATTTTGTACGGTGTTCAGAAGCAGATTTTCTACCTCAGGTCACTAGTGTGTGTGTCTATATTGTTTATTAATTGTCTGGGGATGGTAAAGAAGAATCTGAATAAACAAATGACAAACGTTCGCTGGTCCATACAGCTTGACCTACATTACTTTAACATTACACGTGTTTCTTTCAGCGATATCCAGTATCCACTTATACAAAAATTAAAGTTGAGCCTACGAATGAAAAGAAAGGCGTAGAATATGCAGGTTCTTGTCTTCTGCTCTGCAGTTTCCCTGGTGCACAGGAATTCAAGAGTGGTCCCGGCGCGGCGAACCCCTATTTGCGGTATATCCTAAGCAGCCGTGTCGAATCGCTACTTGGACTGTAAATTATCCCACATTGGATGGCCAGCAGAACCCCAATTGCTCTCATCTTTTGACGAGATTTTTTTTCACTTGCTGAGTCAGTATGATAATTCTTCTTACCACTGTGACTGTGAACTCATCATAGCGTACATAAAATACCCATATCTACAAAAAATTCTTTATTTCATCAAAAAGCTGAAATGTTACGAAGATGACTGAAAAAGCTTTAAAATATGCTATGCAAGAAATGTTGAATTAGGCAAAAATATGATCTACGGGATTACCTCATTTTAATTAGAATTTTTGTAACATAAATTTCTTTTTGACGTATGTTTTCAGACAGCAGGAAATCGAAACTTATTTGAATGACTCCAAATTCCAAAGATTTGCATGAAAATCGGATCGAGACGTTTTTGAAAAAAATTTTGATAATTTTTTAAAACTAAATTATGCTAAAATTATCGTACTTTGAACAAAAAATAAAAATTAGAGATCTAATTTTGAAGAAAAAAATTAAATAAGATAAAATATCTGTCTTCAGCAATAAAAGCAATGCCGGAGAAGATCGAAAAATATTTTAACTGCTGCAATTTTCGAAAATTCAGAAATTTTACTGAAATTAGGTTTTGCGTAAATGTTTGTGTGTACGTCAAAATATTTAAAGAAAAATTTGGAATTATTTTCGAAAAAATTAAAAACGAATGGCTTTATATATAGTACTTTCCAAAACGTTACATATTCGAGGAGTATATCAGCCAGATCGATCAAGTTTATTCTAAAAACACCGTCATCAGTTTTGGAGATAGTGATGTTAACAGACAAAAGCAAGAGATTTTGAGAGAAACAAACTTTTTGGTATCAACAACCAACAATTCGTGTTTTTCGTCAAAATATCAACACTTTTTTGCTGCATTACATAACTTGCATTACATTACACACTACGGATATGCGAAAGTAACTACTGGTTTTACGAAATCACATTTCTCGAACTATTTTCAAACAGACGCAATTTTCAATACTGCAAATTATACCCACTGTTGTTTTTTTAGCCATTTCGTGAGACACTCTCTTCAGCAAAAAAAAAGTTTTTTTTTCGATTCACATTTTAATGTTCGAAAGTTCCCACGTTTCATTGGAATCTGAACTTGCTACATATTTATAACAGGCCATCCATAAATTACTTAACGCAAATTTTCAATACCCTCTCCCCCTCCGTAACGTACCCGTAACGCGCGCGTAAAATTGCCCCCCAAAATTAAGTAACCTTTGTGACAACACCCCTCCCTTGAAAATGCAAAAGAAGTGAAAATAAATTATAACACAGTAAAAACAATTTGTATTTTTTACTTGTGTTGTATATTAAAATAAATGATAATTTAAGTAGAAATTAGTTGACTATGCTGAGCTATCAAGGTTGGAGCAAGTTGTGTGTAACGCAACGACGTATAGGCGAAAAAGGTTTGATCACAAGTCGTGCGCACGCCGTCGTGGATGACGCTTGAGGGAGCTACTGCGCCGATTTAAATACATTCTAAAATATACTACATATCAGTTTTGAATATTTTCTTCGTAATCTTGTGCATTCAATAAAAAAATGGTTGAAAAAATATTTGCAATAATGTTATAACAATTTACATGTAATTACTTTAATTAATTTATTTTCTCAAACAAATAATATTAGTTAATATTTTAATGTTATAGTACAAGATACAAAAAAGGAACTGTGTCAGAATCTGTTGACTAATGTAAAAAATATCTATGTTTCGTATCCGTAAAACTAATACCCTCTACCCCTATGTAACACGCCGTTTCGCCGCCTCAAACCCCCTTTCTTTTTAGTGTTACGTAATTTATGGACGCCCTCTAATCGCATTTTCCTCTTCTCAAGGGAAAATTAATTTTTTTATAAGGAGTTTTTTATTAGAAACGTTGGCATAGAATCTTGGTCTTCTCGTTGGTTTTTAACATTTATTATCATTTTTATTACATCTTTACGCGAAAAGTACTGTCAAAACGTTGTATGCTGTACTCGACATTAATTAAAGACCCAATTATGAAGAATAGATTTCTTTAAAAAAATATCATTAATAAAAATAGTTGTAGAAAGGGGTATTTAAATTTTGCAAATTGTTTTAATTTTTGAATTCACGCAAATTTTTCATTGAAAATGATTCGCATCAATGAAACGCAGTTTCATTACAAATAGGCCCTGCATTATTTTTGTAAGTGTACATTGCTGTATTCGAGTAAAAAGAAAATTTAAAAACGGACGGCAATTTTTGAGAAAATTTTGAAACTTCCCAAGGGGCTTCATTCAGAGTATCTTTAAAAATTAAAAGATTCGTTTCAAATTCAAGGGGCCGTGACAGCTCATAGTTCCATGGGGAATATAATTTTTGGTGAAAATTCCAAAGTAAATGCGCTAACTGATACCTGGGGACAAATCACTTTTTTGTTACAAAGTAAAGAGTCAAAACGTGAATTTTGAGCATAATAATCCATTGCTAGGTACCAGGGACCCACAAAACGTGTTTTACTGACCATTTCTCAACATTTTTCTTACTACATTGCATACTATTATACAACTTGAAGTATACCTGAAAGTAATCAAGTAACGAACAAATGTATGGTCATTATGGTGGTAGCAAAATTTCTTAGGCGAGAATCCCAAAAATGTTGCCAATTGATGTAAAAATGAGATTCGAAAAGTTTCATTTCGATCGGATAAAATGAAGACTTCCCTCGTGACCCCATAAATTTAAAGAAATTTAATTTTTCTAAAGAAATACAGTGTTCTTTGCAATAAAATGTAAACAATTTCTTTTAGAAACATGTTTTTTAGTTTTGTAGAGAATGATTCTGTCTTCATTTTTTATCTTCACAACTTGTTGTGCAGATTGGAAGATTTGGGAATTTTCGTGGAGCGGATGTGAAAATTCGTGTTAAATTATATTAAAAATAATAACATACATTGTCAATTTCAGTGATCATCAAAACTTACTTTTTATTAATTGTACACTACCTTGCAATCTTTTGAAACTGTCAGGTTAGAGGACAGAAGTTAAACCCATTCTGCAATCAAAAGCAGCCATCAACATTTTATCTGAAATTTGGTACTGATATGCCAAGTGTACCTTTTTAAACAATTGTTCTAACAAGACACAGGCCCCTCTGAAACGACCAGTTTGGACCACAGTAGAGACAAAATACATTTTTTATATTTTTCTACTGCCTCCACTTAAGAAAAAAGAGCTTGATTATATCCCTTATTGTTTTCCAAATGAGGAAAGCATACCAACTACATCATCACAACTTAACGAAATTGTTAGCCTATGTATATCTTCTTTATTCAATATATGTGGTAGCAATTTCCCTTACCAAAGTATGAAAGCAGCTTGCATAACCAATTTTTTCAAATCTAATTTTGGTTTATACTCTTCTTTCGAAATTTCGGTCTGCGCACTGAAATGCTAGTTATAGGACTGAAAATGTCTGTGTATCTTGCCCTAAAGCAAAGGTCTGATTTGTCGATTTTTCGATAGATTTATTACCTCTGATTCAAACTTCACTCGTCTTGGCGAGGGAGATTTACCACGTCTTCCATACAAACCAATTAACAAAGGTCAGTTTGTTCGGGTAAAGTTTACATGTTCTCATCAAAAAGCCGGTAATTTTATTAATATTGACATTTTTACATAAAATGCAATCCAATAGGTTTAAAAGTTTAACTAATTTTATTTACAAATCTGGTTACACGATATAATTTTTTAAATGATCACAATAAGGGCCCAAACATTAAAGAAAATAAATTATTGAAAAAATTAGTAATAGTATTGATATGTAAGGTTTTGAAGAAAAATATCAGAATATTTCTACAACGTTATCTCATTATTTGTAATGGTTAAGCTATTTTATTCAATCTGTCTTTCCAACCAGGATTTTTTTAGGCTGTGATTTGAACTCAAGGTCTTAGCTTTAGCATGTCATTCACGTTAACCTACACCACCAGCCTCAATCCTACACTCAACCTCCCCGGCGGTTTAAAAACAAAACCAAACATTTGCATTTGCCTATTTCAAAAATTCAGATATATTCATTAACTTTATTTCGAGATGTAGTTATAAGCAAGATATTTCATTAAGCAAACAATCTCTATCAACAAAACGGTGGTTTTGTAACGTTACTGTTTTGCAATTTTTGAAAATACAGATTTCACCGAAAATGGGATCAGCGTCATTTTTATAAGAATATATTGATGGAGAAAAAAAATTAAGAAAAAATTGGAGACGATTTTAAGAAAGTGATTGTTTAATAATTGTCTGTATTTGACGCAACATTACCCCAAAACTACTTATATATATATTCGAAAAAGTGTACGTGGTCTTAAGGATCTGACTTTGAAGAACATACTGCATTAAGGCGAAAATCTCTCTCTTCAACGTTATAGTCATTGATAGACGCCGAAAAAAGTTTGTGATTTGCAAGTTTCAACGAGACTTTAGAGACATAGAGATTTCAACGAATCTTAGAATAGGGAAATTTTTAAACGTTTTTAAACTCTATTCCAGAAAAAATTGAGAAATTTATTAAAATGTTACGGCTTCATTTAAAGTACCCCCAAAAATCAAAATTAACATTCCATATTCGCAGGGCCACGAATTCGGTAAGATCGATCGGGGAATATCAATTTTGGAGAAAAGCGCCTGAAACGTTTAGATGGTATTGTTGAACCCAAACGGACAGTTTTTCTGCAAACAAATTTCTCGATATCAAGGGTGCTTAAAAAATGGATTATAGCAACACAAAGAGTAGAGGACGTAATGTATTATATAAAGGAACAAGATTTTTTCACTTTCTCAGTGCAGATCATAATCAGAGGAGCTGGTCGCTAGAAGTCTTCTCCAGACAGCGACAGAATTCGAGCTAACTGACAAGCAGATGTCGAAAATCGTGCAACCGCCGGGACTCGAAACTTAGGACCTCCCGGTCAGATGGACTGCAGTAACATCCGTTGATGCCCTGAGCCACCTTTGCCAGTAACGATCGGAGAAATTACGGAAAAGTACGGACCGGAGCATCCGGCCGTGAGAATAATTCTACACATAGCAGCTGAACTCAGTCTAGCTAGTGTCGAAATATGCCCGTAAGATGTTTCATTCGGGGCCATTCAGCTGCCAGTCATTGGGTCATGGAATGTCCCAAAAATCGTGGTCATGAATATAGACATGGATAATGTGCAATTGTGGAACTGAAATATACTGAGAGAAAGAAAAGGAAATATAATAATTTTGATTTTACCAACTTTGGTAAAAAAATACAGTAAAACCTTTATGTGATTTATGAGGTATTTATAATCTACGCATTTTTCTTGACAACCGAAATCCCTACGCTCTACGCTATCATTTTACCTTGCACACTTCAATGCTAAATAAAAGTACCAACAAAGTATATATATATATATATATATATATATATATATATCAGCAATAGGCATCCTTGACATTTGAACTTTAAGTTTGTTTTTCTCTGGAATATCTGACAATTCCCTTGACTTTGCTCCCTTTCCGCTACCTTTCTGCAGTCTTCGTTAACCAGCTTTTGGTTATGTTCCTGAAACCACAGTGGCAATGTAGTTGCAAGAGAATTTATGTTAGCCAGTAATAAGGGGGTCGCCAATCGATAGTTTATTGGTATTGGCAGTGGTTCCAAACTGTAACAAACTCGGATGTTCATCTGCAAAGATGAGTCTTGGATTTTAATTTCCTTCAATAGGCCTATTCATTGAATTACTGTTCCGACATTCAGTAAGAAATAGACAAATTACACCTGCAGGCGTCGCTAGCCGAATTGCTTAACTACGCTCTGTCTAGTCACGGAAGATTAAGCAACTCGAGACATCGTGGGTTCATGGATGGATGACCTTCTGGCAACCCCGGGGATCACACAGAACCTGGCCGCAGGTATGAAAGGGACTGACGACGGCTGATGATCACTGACGAGGTTAAACGATGATACCTCCACTCCACGTTCAACGCAAGTTCGTGACTATTTGTCGAGAACGTTTTTTAGAATTAACGCAACAAATCGTAAAATAAAAAGAACAAACGTCAAAATACTCCATTTCTCTAGTAACCAGTTTTCTGAAAATTTTTGTCAGTAGCACTATTCTTGTTTTGATTTGTGCTCGCTGTTTTTCCTATATATGGAAGTATTTACTTGCCATATCTTCACTGGGGATATCATAAAAGCAACTTTTGTACAATTATTTTCTTAAAACCAGATTCTTTTTTTTCTTTAAATTTTATCCTCGAATGAATCGAAATACGGTAAAAAGGTGAAGCGCGTCCTATTTCCGAACTCTCTAAATATTCCAAAACAACAAGAAAGTAAATTATAGCAAATATACGATACTAATGACATAGGTTTTTTGCCTTATATACCATGTTCTGAACCTTCAAATCGTTAAAAATATCAAGTTCAATTATTTTCAAACAGCAGTTGTGCTGAAATTAATGCAAACTTTCCCAAAACCCCTCCAAATTTTTTCTTTACATTTTTTCACAGGTATCACAGGGGACGCTTATATCGCGTAGTCATTTTTGTCGTTGCAGTCTGAATTTTGAAAATTAAAAAAAAGGTTATAGTAATGCGAAAAAGTATATGCTATTGTTGCGTCACTAAGTTTTGTTTAAACAAGTATTTCAGAGTTTTAACGCTCTGGAGTAAAGCAAGGTATTCATCGGCTTTAGAAGTAATCGAATATTATTTTAATACATTTTCTATTAACTGTGGCCGATAGGAAGGTCCATTCATGCCATTCAACAATCGGTTCCCGACCTGGTGTTTATCGCTTTATCGTTCAATTCAATGTCGTGCGCTCCTGGCATCTGGCGGGATATTCTTAACTACAACGCCACTGATGCGCAAGTGCTGGGATCTGGTGGCGTACAAGAACACTTTCAGCTGGCCTTGCGCAAGGCTGGTCGACGCTAGGTCGTTCACCCTGGCCAGACCGACAACCGCCGGTGTCTACGGCGTGTTGCCATTACTAGAGCTGTTATTACTGTTCTTGCTACTGCTGCTGCGGTGGTGACGGCGGTGATACCGGTAGCTGTGGAGGAAGATGCTTGTTTTTTGCAACATCTGTGACATGCAGCGGAGGGAATGAAGACACTAAAGACGTGTCATCTAAAATATGTATATTTCACAATAAATATTATTGTCCTACTAGAAGAAGCAACAATGAAATATACTGGATATATAATTTAGTGGATTGAACGCAACTCTTACGATTGGTTTGCATTTTTACCAACCCTACGTAGTAATAGAGAAATACTCTTGTCTGTTTTTCCTCGGCACAATAATAATTCCATGCATCAGAATTATTTTTCTGTGAGCCTTCTGAAATATTTCCATTACATGGTTAAGTTCGCTGGTAAACATAACTTCACAATACTTCTAAAAAAATAGTTTCCATTCGTTTGTTACTAGATCTCAACATTAAAATAATATTAATTTTATTCCAGATTCTCGCTAAATAAGCGCGATAATTATTTAAAATGCATTGAAGTGATTTGTCTGTATCTTACGCATAATGTATCGTGTTTATCTGAACGGATACTGATGGAATAGTCGCCAAAAATATAGGAAAAATGTGCTTCATTTAGGGGTCACACCGAGACATCTATATTTCAGCTGACTACCCTTTGTCAAAAAGGCGGAGAAAATGTGTAAAATCTAAGTATTAGTATCTATTAGTATGGTGTAAGTAAAGTCAAATTATATTCGTTTAGCTAAATTAATCTTTTCCACAAAACCATTTCCTTTGCCATGCCTGTGAGTCGACATGCGTTCAAACCGCGCTCCCACTCTTGACACCACTTGTCTACACTAGTGTTTTGCATTTTACGTTTACAATTTCAAAAATCTGAATTGCGAAAATTGAACAGGATATCCAGCACACCATAAGATACATACATAACATTTCTAAAGGATGTATTTATTCTGGAAACAAAAGCTAAGTTGTGATTCGCAGTATCTCTTTTATCGAAACTCAAATATTATTAGGAACAATCTTCAAATTCCTAAAATAACATTGTCTGAAGCTTCAAAGCGTTACTATCTACGTACTTTCTATACGTTTCCATTTCTTTAAACATACGTTCACTAGTAAAACGAGGAGAATATCTAACATGATTTCAGAAGAGGTTGCAACTACTTTCGTGAACTCTGATAGATAGCAAACCGCGAGAACTCGAGGAAGGAAGATGTGTCATATACACTTGTAAAATATTGATAGAAATACAAAATTGAAAACAAAATAGTGACAACAGAGAAAAGGGACAACTGTTACAACATTAGCGTGTTAAGTTATCAAATGAGTTGCAAAAGTTGAGTTTTGAATGATTTTCCTTGAGAAACCACGGACGTCATCCCTAGAGGGCGGAGGGAATCATTCTCCCAAAATGTTTGAAAAAAAAATTGAGTCCTAGTTGACAAGAAATGGCGTCATTGAACATGTTTCTCTACACAAATATATTAAAACTGTTGTGCAATAAGAAAATAATATTGTGCAAGTTTTACTAATTTAGCGATAAACGAAAATCCACTTCTAAGAAGAATCATTGAAATATCTACATTGAGAATTTTGAATTAATGCTGTTAGTAAGAGTGAATACTCGGAGGGAAAAGGTAGCGAAGATGCGAGAATGCGTGATTCAGCATGATTTTACTGGAAGTTGTCGAAGGCGAGGCGGTCGACCGAGAATGCGGCGCGATGGGAATATTGTGTCAGTGTCAGACGACAATTGCTGGCAGTCGCGTACCGTTATAGTAGCAGTCATTGCCTACGTGTGTTAAGAAGAAAAGTCGTGAAGAGAATTAAATGCAATTGATCAATAGTGTATTTTTTACAGATATTCAGAATGTATAACATATAATGGATATCTATTACCATTCTCCAATATATAATCCGAAATAAATTGGAACATCTACGGAGTTTAAAACGTGAACGGAAACATTCCAAATGCTCCAAGTGTTTTTCGAATTAACATTTTCCGAGGAACCCATCGGTAGCCGATATGTACTTTATTGAGTTGTTTCTCGGAATAACGTGGTGCTGGTAACATTCACGACAGAACTCTTTTAAAACAAAGCGGCAAAGGGTTCATATCTCGTAATAACAGATCTCATTATAAGCGATTAAAATTATTTTATTACTTTACTTCAGTTAAAAAAATAATCCTTACTTCTATGTTGGTAGCCTTCCTAAGATTCATTCCCTTCAGTACCTGATGAACTGAGCCCAGAGCGCCAGATTTTGTATTGATTATTTCGTGTTTCCAGGCACGTCAACTACTATGGACATTGTTCCCATAAGTGTAGTCCATGCATTTTGTCATAGAGGGGCGGTGATCTTCCCCACTAGATGGTGAGAGACAGCGTCGACCCACACGTCGACTTACGGGGTTTTTCCTCTTCCAGGTATTTCCCATCAGCGGGGCACCGCACCAGCCGGAACAAGTTCTAAGCTCCCAACTGGTGTGAGTCAAATGGGGTGAGGATAGATAAACGAAGAGGAAGGAATGATCGCGTGCGGTCCATGTCCCGTTTGTTAGAGTACTGCTCCAGCATTTGCCTGGTGTTAATCAGAGAATCCACGGAAAACTACCGATCAGAGCAGCCGGCCACTAGAATTGTCCTCCAGAAAGTGGTAGAATCCGACCTACCTATTTCAAATTTAGAAGAAACGCAAGAAATGGTAAAGAATGATTATTGTTTGCGTTTTTGTAGAATTAATTAATTGAACTTTAGTGTTTTGGGCAATCAAAAATGAATAATTATTTTTAAAAGGAAGTAATATTCTTTCTCACGTGTAACAACAACCGTAAGGATCTTAATGTATTTTGCTTCGAACTTTTAAACTCTGAAGTCGTTCTTCGCACAATTGGTCCAATGTAGGACAATATTCTTTGAACAAATAGAAAATTTTTAAAAAAAATCGACTATTGCCCTGGAAGGCTGCGAAGTATTGACACTACACAAATGGCATTTTTTTCACACTCGCCTCTGATGTTATATTTCACAGAACATTCAAAATTATTAAAAAATTGAATATTTTACATCACAATACGTAACGCCGGGAACTGAAGAGCTTGCGGTCTCGTAATTGCACACTCCTATGGGTGTAGGGGCAACTACGCTTTCTTCTTTTGTTTCAGTTTGCAATCTTTCTGATTTCGATACGATTTTTTTCCATTTCAAAGTCAAGTACAAAGTAAGTAGTATATTCAAGTCAGAGGTGAATGTGCAAAAATATTAGATTATGTATCAAGGGCGAAATATAATGTTTTGGAAAAAGTTGGTAAATTATAATTTAAAAAACATTCACATTTCGTTTGAGGTGCACATTTTTTGTACACTTACCCTTTAAGACCACCATTTCTGTATTATAATAAAACGTTTTAAAAGTTTTTTTCCGCAGATGTTCATACAACTCATTTGTATAAGTAATGTGAAAATTGGTATTTTCATAACCATTGTTGTCACGTTCATTGGTGAACAGTCTAATTTTCTTAAGAGTGTTTGCGAATTACTGCACTTTACGTCTCTGCTACGCCCATTACGCCTGTGCATTTTTGAGAACTATTCACAGTTAATCTGTTTACCAAAGTGGCCCAAGAAACCTCAATTTTAGGAATATTAACAGTTCAGAAATAGGTGCTTTACGATATTAGACAACGAATCTTGTATGTTCCTTGGTTGTGAAGTGACTCTTTTGAGCTGGTAATGTTATCACCCTCGTTTAAAAAAGTGTCATTCCTCGATCATGCTGCATAATCTACTATTTCGTTGACTCATGTCTCATATTGCTTTGTTACAAACTGTTTGTATTCCGCAAAATTGAAATTTTTTGGCCTCGGTCGTTCAACGTTTTTATTGGCCCGGGCCTGTAAAGACGCCAGTATCAACTCTCGCGAAACAAACATCTATGAAAGATAAACTGATCAATTGTTTTTCAATTTCGTTTTGACATATAACTTTGCGTCGAAGTAAATTTATTTCAATAAACTTTATTTTGAATTATGAACAATAAATTTAAGTATTATATTAATTATATTCAGTTATCTTTTTTATATTTGGCCTGCCTGGAACTAAAGTGGTTTATGGTACGAATCACAATGTGGCTTTAGACCACTTAAGCATTGACTAACATTGAAACCAAATGTCAATACTAAAGTGGTACTTTTATTACCCGGCACCTACAATCACAAATGACACATGGATCGCTTTGAATGTATAGATGCTCATTTGTTCAGATCAAATTTACCATAATCAGGCTTTTAGCCGAAATATTTTATAGACCACTCTAGTTCCAGGCCGGCCATTTCTACTCTTCAACGATTTATCATTAAGTTTTGATGTTGCATAGCCTTAAAGAATAAATGAAACGTTTAATTTAATGCATTATTTGAGTGTAAAATTGAGATTAAATATGCGTTGTAATCATTAAAACCATTTCCAATTAATTGACCTGATATTCAGAGGTGTTTTTATTAACTATTAATTTATGTCACCATTAGTGACGTAGGTGTACTCCTTTTAGGTAAATTTACCTTAATAGCCAAACTAAGGAGTGAAACAGATTCATAACTACACATTCTCGTGAGTGTCGCGAAGAAAATCTACGTTAACATCATCGAAAAAACAATGGAGACAAAGGCCTTAAAAACCCTAAAGCATCACTAAATTTACGAAGTGTCAATATGAAGCCCTGATTTTCCAAGAACGTGGAATAATCAAGTATATCTCATTTGGTGAAGGTTCGAGATGCATGAAAATAATGTATGGCGTCAGATATTCGACTCTTGTTAGGCAGTAAAGCTTCAATTTTATGATTAAGAAACAGTGTTCATAGATTAGTTCATGTCACCAGAGAAACCCTTCAGTTTATCTCATTCGAAAGTTGCAAAAGTTAAATTTTTTAGCATCTTTTTACACATACAATATTGAAAATAGATTTTTTTGTTTTCGAAATTTGTTTTTCAAAATTAGATCTTAAAAATCCAATATTATCTTGAAAACATATAATTTTTTTAAAAAATTGTGAATAGATTTGGGCAACCTTTATAAATAATGCGAGAAAGTATGTGGGCTTGTAGCGCACCTAATTTATATAAATTCAAGAGCTTGACTTCTCGTTGACTCCATTGAGCAGGGCTTCTCTCTCTCTCTCTCTCTCTCTCTCTCTCTCTCTCTCTCTCTCTCTCTCTCTCTCTCTGCCTCTCTTTCATTCTCAAATGGTCTGCTGAATAAATATGTGTAATTTGAAAACATTTTAATTCGTTATAATAACCAATGCTCTCTGAGGACACATCCAGTTCTTTTCAATTGCTTTATCAGACTGTTTCTATAAATTGTGTTTTATTTCAAAGAGATCCCACAATCTGATGGAAAATTTTATACTAATGCCAGGAGAAATTCATCTTTGGATCTGATTATTTTGTTACTTAAAAGCAATTCTACATATAAAAACATATACAAAAGAAAATTGGTTTTATCTCCTAAGAAGCAAAAGATAATGAATAGAAAACTTGAACAGAAACTAAGTGAACTTGTTTTACTCGTGTTTCGATATAACATGATTTCTAGTTGTATTGATTTTCACTCCTATACTGACAATACTCGTATATTTATGTCGTGTTTACTCCTGGTAGAGAGCATGGTCGGAGGAACAGTCTCCATCAGCCCGATGGCAATAGTGGGACGGCAGGTGAAGATGTCTGTGGATCCAAAAGAACCGCGGAGGAGAAAGAGTACTAGTCATGGGAGGAGACGTGAATTGGTCAACATACCAAGAACGTATCACGATGGATTTTTCAAGCCCATTACCAAGTGCATATTTGTTGGTAACGTTTACGTGAAGACCATGCTCTGTTAAGTGTTTTAGTAGAAATTCGCGGAGATGGCCCGGAGAGAAAAATCGCAACCCGTCAATGTTTCGTAAAAAACACAAAATAATGATACAGCAAAGGATGCCATAGCATATAACGATCTCAGTAGTTTCAAATTATAACAATTTAAAAAATAGAAAATAAAAATCCAGCAATCAGTTTTCAGAAGAAAGATCTAGTCGGGCTCATATGATGTAGAAAATAACACACTACTTTGACTCATACACATATTACTTCCAGAAGAGATCCAAGTGCCCGTGATGGATGTCAGACGATTCATACTCTTGAACATATTTGTGGGTGTACGGAGCATGCAAGCCAGAGAAGACATATAAAAAGACAAACATTTTATGCAGATTCATTATTTAAAAAAGTATTTCGAATTCCGTTAAATATAAATTTCAAAAAGCGTGAAATCCGAAAAACAAACATTTGCAAAACATTTTGTGAAATCTAGCGATTCGCGTGAAGAATTTCTTGGGAAACAGAAAGAGTGAACACAATATGTTCGTCTCCCCTGTGCTGCATCTTGAGTTGCGCGTCCCACAAGCGCGATGCGAAGTGTTGATGACCCGGGCTGCCCCGCCTCCGCCGGCCTCTCCTTTGGCCTGCTGCCTGGCGCTTGGCCGCAAGGCCCACTGCGTCGCCTCCGTCACGCTTCTCCAGGGGTCCCGCTACGCGCTGCGTAGCGGTTCGTGACGTCACTGCAACGGGGCTCTCCGTTAGCTGGCGGCGACCGCGGCGGCGCGCGGGTCAACGACCGAGCTCTGACCGAGTGAACATCATGCCATAGCCGGCGCTCGCGCAGGGGCACTGGCGCGGACAACGTGTCCTCGGTTTAAATGCCGCGCTCTCTGGCCGTGCTCGCAGCGGCTGCGAATGCTATAGTATGCGTATCATGGAACACGCTGCTGCGCATGAGCAACACCAACGACGAAAACACACGAATACGAAATGAAGCAGTCTAAAATGGACAGAGATATACTTTCCATCACGCTCATTACTAATTGAGAATTACAATGAATTAGATATGCAAGAACGCATCGGAATTCTGTTTAAAGTAAATTTATGGTCAAAATGAGAACCCAATTACTTGGATATTCGTTTCGAAAATAAGGGAATGAATTCAAAATGTCGGTAGATGTCGGACGAAAATCCTTATGATAGGAATAGTTTTAATTTCTGAATATCTCTTCCTATTGACCGATCCACTTTGACACAAAATCAATAATATACTGGAATAAACATTGATATATTGAAGGTTGTTCAAAAAAACTAGTCACTATCAGAAATAGATTATATGCTTTTATTATTTCTTCATGTTTTTTCAGACGTTGCCTTTGTAAATAATGTACAATATTCATTGTTCTTGATATATGGACAATTTGAAGGTTGTTTGACATGTTTATGGAAGCCTCTCTGCAGTTTTGAGGAATGCACTTACAGACATTTAAATTTTTATCATTTATATAATATATTACTTAATTATCATAAAACGTCTTAAATACTAGTTGGAAAATCAACATTAACCTAATGTTGAGCTTAAAAGCACAGGTCGTTCCGATAGTTATTGGAGCTCTAGGATTTGTTCCACAAAATGTGTGTAAGAACTTGAATAAACTTCCAGGTGATTCAAAAGATTGCGAAGTGTAAAACATTATTTGGAACAGCCCACATTTGGTGCAAATATTGTAGAGGCACCGAAAGTCCCCCTGCTCCTTAGGAAGGTGGTTGCAAACCGAAGATTTTATAGTTTACCTGCTCATAACATCTTTAGTCTTGAACTTGGGGAATATTAATAATAATAATAATAATAATAATAATTTATTTTTTCGACCATTTCATTTGCATTTGCCTCAGGAAGAGCAGTCAGGAGAGCGGTGCGGTGAAACGTACACCAAACGTATTCTTCGAGTAAACGAAGAATTGTTTGTAACGGCGCCTTGGAAGCAGTAGAAGCCACCGATGCAGCTGCTTCGTGTTGTAAACCATTTTAAAATTTTATTTACAGAAAATACACGGGACTTTATTAAAATGTTTCGGCAGTAAAACTTGGCATACAAAATTATTTCAACAGCCCTAAATAATAGCATAATATATTACTAGTTTACCAATAATTTTGGAATTATTTCATTTGCGTTTATTGCGAAAATTTCCATAATACATTTTACTTCGTCCCCACGAATGTGGCGTTAATTTTGGAAAACTCGAGTAAACCAGAAACCTGTTAATTTTTTTGCATATTATTACCTATAGTTTTAGGATATTCCGCCAAAATGATTTTTTCGGATAGGACGATAAGCAATAAAAAATTAACAACCATCCAGTCTCTATAAAACCACTGCATTGTTTCGTGCTGTTTGTACGTCATCTGGCAGTACAATGCCATTGTTTTCGTAGCGTGCAATTCGATAGTTTCAGTGAGTTTGGGGTTAGATCGTTAGTCGTGAAATTGAACTTGCAAAATGCAACAGTACCAGATAGGCTTCCCTAAATTGATTTCGACTGACGCGTTTCTTGACTTTGTGGCGGTTCGGGACAGAAAATTACAATAATTGGAGTTATTTTTTCTTTCTTTATCGTTTTATGTTTATTTATTATATATCATTATTTATAAATCACTGAAGAATATAATATTTTATTGTTTTGTCCTTTTCTTTCATTAACTCCAGAAGTTAAAAAAATGTGTTTTTCAGTTTCTTAAATAATCTAATTCTTTAATTGTACACACATTATAGAAGTTGTTTCCACGCAAAAGAATTGTTAAATTTTATCTTAACATAATTGTTAAATTATGTTGGCAATAAGGGACCTTCCCCGGAGCTTGAATACATAGGTTATCGAATTCAAATATTCAAAACGGCTTAATTTCATCGCAGCTGTTTTTGGTATGCATGTTTTACTTCTCGGATCCATGTAATTGTAATTTTTACTTGTAATTCAACATTGAAGATTTATCTTTTGACTTCATTATGAAAACAATGTTCTTACTATAAACATCTGCAATTATTAAGAACACACTCTTAATCTGGACAACGATCGAGGCAACTATGAGCTAAAGGGATCCACATAAAACAGAGCAAGAATTAAAAAGGAAGGAATTCTAGAGGCCGGCTGCTCAGATCTTTGGTTTTGAGTGGTTTCTTCTATCAATACCAGGGTATGCTAGAGCAGTAATGTAACATACGGGCCATGGAGTGCGCGCCATCTTTCCTTCCTCCTTCTTGTCCACTTACGAGTACATTCTTAAAAGCACTATACTACCTCAGATGTCGGGAGTTTAGAGTTTGTCTGAGTGGTGGGAGATACCTGGTTAGGGACAACCCTGCAAGTCAATTCTAATTACACAAGTGGATTCTGACTACACAAAATGCTAGAGGAAGTACCGTGTTACATAAAGGAACAAGATTTTTCCACTTTTTCGGTATCAAGGCGGCGCAGGTTGTTCACAACCAGCGCAGGAAGGACACTGCCAGCTTCCACTATTAAACATTCACCCTACTTATGGGACTAATGACCCTAGCAGTTGACGCGCCTGGAAACGGAAAATAACAAATCAAACCATTTCGTTTAAGCAATTTTTTGTGCGAATTCCCCTTAAACTGCATCTAAATGACACCACTACTATATTTTGCAGATTATCACCCTCTGCTTTACCAGTACCCCGCCCGGTTCGGTCCAAACACGGACCTAATTTTCTGACGTTTTCTTATTGAAAATCGCTCATCTCACGTAATGACTTTACTTCAGGGGATAGCCATGAATACGAAAAACACAAATAACGGTAGATTGCTACAGCATCATTTACTTTCTCATCTTAGCTTTTTCAATTTTGGAAAATTCGGAGAGTTAAAGAATAATCGATCTGCCCTATTATAAGCGTACTTTGCTCTATTAAAAAAATTAAAAAGTTTTGAGAAAATATTTTTATGATGCTTTTATTACACGCAAAAATTACGCGAAAACGACTAACATTTTCACAAAAAAGTACATGGCCTTAGTTAAAAATCTCTGTAATCAATATTGTAGTTGTAGGTAGATGTCGAAACAATTTAAAATGTTTGCCATGTACGAAAATTCAGAGAGTTAAACTAAAATGAGATCTACATAATTTTAAGCGTTCTTTGCTCTATTGAAGAAAAAATAAATCCAAACATTTGGAGCCATTTTCGAGAAAATTTTGAAAATATTGAGGAGTCATGTAAAGTACCTACAAAAATCAAAATATCCATTTGAAATTCGCAGGGCCTCAAATTCGGCTCGATCGATGGGGAATATCAATTTCGAAGAAAATCATCTGAATGGTTTATGCGCTAGCATTGACACACAGATAGACGGATGGGTTTTTCCCTAACAAGGTATCTCCCACCAGCGGGACATCACCCCAGTTGGGTAAGCACTGAGCGACCAACCGGTTTCCCGGCATGTAAGTGTGAGTGCAGAGAAGTGTAGGTAAGAGGTGAGAAAGGATAAGGCAGAGGAAGGAAAGATCGTGCGTGGTCCATGGCCCGTTTGTGAGGGTTCTGCCCCGGCATTCGCCTGGTGTTGATCGGAGAAACCACGGAAAACTACCGATCAGAGCAGCCTAATCATAGAATTCTTCTGCAGACAGCGATTGAATTCCCTAACTATATAACTAGTGCCGAAAACTGTCCGGGCTCGAACCTGCAACTAACGGGACTCGAACCCTAAGACTTCCCGGCCAGAGGCACTGACCGGGAACAGTGACGAGTAACATGAATTGGTGCTCTGAACTATGTAAGCCGTTCGAACAGTCAGGCAGACAGGTGGACGGACGGACGTTTGGTGACAGCCAATTTTACGGCATCAAGAACCATCCAAAAGTGAATTCTGACACAACATGTTGGAGTAGTGGTGTACGTATTATATTACCTTATGTACTGATTGCCTACATAAAGGAAACACACACACACACACAAACATATATATATATATATATATATATATATATATATATATATATATATATATATATATTGAGAGAGAGACACACACTTCTTTGACATCAAGGCTCCCAGAGTACGTACGAGTTTTCCGTACGAAATATCGTGACTGCCCACTGCAGTATTTCAATTCCTTGTCTCTACTACGTAAGTAGGACGTAGGTGAGAAAGTAGAAAGCAAAATGACTATCAAGTCCCTGCCGTCCTCAGTTGAGCCTGCGTAAATGAATTCTGGTGAAAAGAATCAAAGCACCTTAATATATGGACCGCTGTAAGAGGCGAAAAGGGAAGCGTTATTGCCTATCAGAGAAAATATGTGATCACTAGCTTACTCTGTAATAACTTCTCTCCAATCTCGCCCAATGATTTGCATTCATGGCGCGCCCTTATGTTTTGGAATACCTACGTATTCACCTAAATACACCGTTTTATTGCAATGTGAATCTTTAAGGCTATATCACTTAAAGTTAAAGATGTAGCAACACGTGCATGTTTAACGATGCTGAATTGTTTTACAGAAAAATATAAATAAAATTGACATATAAATGTTTTAAAATGTGTACTTATAGGTAAAATACGTACTAAATATATATGTGTATACGTGAAACTAAGCCTCGTGGCTAGCTCTTGGTCAGCGTGCCCGCTTTTCACCCGGGTTCGATTCCCGGTCAGGCCAGATTATAGTGTGCGTGTATCTCGCAGTGTCCCAGTAGAGTTGCTGGGTGACGATGAGAAAATTCACTTCTTAAGTTGAGAAGACCGCGTTGAGAGTACGGCGTAGGGATGTCTACTCGCGTACCACACACGCCAAGTACATACATACATGCTTACGTGAAACTTGTTTTAGTACTACGTACTACAAAGTTGAAGTTTATAAGCACTGTTTGATATGAAACGTGAACGTATAGTCAATTTGATTTGCCAAAGTTAACAAAAACCACATGTAATTACATCGTCCGAGCCCATTTAATTTCCTTTTCCATATTATTTCTGAGCGGTATACCTTTTCCCATCAGTCGAGTCAGACGAGTAAATATGCCAATATTCTAATAATCATATACCTGTGTAATTTCTCTCTGTGAACGTGTAGACATGAATTTAAATGTAGTTACGCTACAAATTAGAGACCTGATGTTACCCTTCAAATGCTATATAACGATTTTCCTTCGAAACAACGTCAAAATCACGAAACCTTTTTTTTCATTCACATAAAAAACCGTTGGGTGGCAAACTACGTTTGAGGTAAGTATAGAAGAAAATAATGAGCGAGAGAGGGCCTCGCCAGGAGCAAGCACGACCAGGAGTAACACTTCTAAAATCATGAGTACATTTTAATGATTTCATGATAGTTATCATTACTAAAGTTCAACTACAAACTATTTTTAACTTAACAAAAAAACTGAATTGCGTATATTATTTTTAACTCCATACACTGACTTTTGGGTAGGCTAGTCTCCAGGAGCCCCTAGGGCTTTCTTGTGAGATTTATCCTGAGCAAGTATACCTAGGGTAGTTTGGCATTTGCTTTCCCTAGAGGGCGCTAGTGCGCCAATTTTGATGTATGATTTGATTACCAGATAGCGCAGGCCAAGATAGAGTATCCGCTATCTTATCCAGTAATCCAAATCGAAACACTAGCTAAATTGCTAGAGGTTTTAATTTTGTCAGGATCGACCAAGTGTCTTTCCTGGGATCTGCTGCACAAGCCGACATGTGTCTTCATGCATGCCGTCGATTTTTGGCCCCTCAAAAATCCCTCGACTTGACCGACGACTTGACCCGCGGACAAGAGATCACAGCATGATAACCATGAAACCATCGAAGCCGTTAATTGTTCATCACCAACCTGAATTCAAAGAGTTCGCGTTTGTTTTTCTGTCTCTCGAAGTAGCTACTGGGTGTTATTTATCAGTACATTGGTTAGGTAATAAAATGTCGCGATAATTATATTTCGTTCACTTTATTTCTTTTTGGTATACTATCGTGTCAAGTGTGATAAGCTTCAATTTTTGTCAGTGGCAAGGCGTCCAATCAGGCGAACATGTAATGTTGTAAGAATCTGTTGTCGGCCCTTGCTGATACCGAAACAGTAGTTTATCCCCTGTTCATCTCATATCCCCCGTCGAAAATCGCAGAAGTTGAACATGTTACGAACATATCTTCACCTCCAATATTAATGCTAGAGCTTTTTATGTAATGTAATACTCTGAGCTGACAATAGTCATGAGATACCTCCTTATATCATGTCGAACCTTCTTTTGCCCGGCAATACAGCAACTCGACGTGGCATGGACTCAACAAGTCGTTGGAAATCTCCTGCGGAAATATTGAGCCATGCTATCTTTATAGCCGTCCATGATTGCGAAAGTGTAGCTTATGCAACGTTTTGTGCACGTAGTGTCCTCTCGATTATGTCCCGTAAATATTCATGTCGGGCGATCTGAAAACATTACTTTGAATTGTACAGAATGTTCTTCAGACCATTCGCTATCAACTGTGGCTGGATTTTATGGGGTCTGCGCTACACTCGAACCTTTCCATCAGTTCTTACGAACTGATATCGGTACTCATATGACTAAACCACGGGTTTCCAGTCGTCTAGAGTCCAATTAATATGTTCACGAACCCTGCAGAGGTGCTGCTCGTGAACTCGTTCTGTTAGCAAAGGCACTCGAGTTGGTCTTTTGTTGCCCCAGCCCACTAAACGAAAGATCACCGCTCTGTCCTAACGGATACGTTAGTCATATGCCCCACATTGATTTCTGCGGTTATTTCACGCAGTGTTGCGTTTCTTTTATCACTGACAAGTCTACGCAAACGCCGCTGCTTTCGGTCATTAAGAGAAGGCCGTCGGCCCTGCGTTGTCCGTGGTGAGAGGTTATTCCTAAAATAGGTAGTCTCGGCACACTCTTGGCCCTGTGTTTCTCGAAATATTGAATTCCCTTACGATTTGCGAAATGAAATGTTCCATGCGTCTAACTCCAACTACCATTCCGCGTTCAAAGGCTGTTAATTCCTGTCGTCGTCATGTCAGAAACTTTTCACACAAATCACGTGAGTACAAATGAAAGCGCTGCCAATGCACTGTCCTTTTATACATTTTGTATGCGATACTACTGCTATCTGTATATTTGTATATTGATATCCTATGCCTTTTTCCCCCTAAGTGTATATATGGTTAATATTAGATCTTTGCGTAATTTCATATACAATTTTTCCAAATAGTTACGGAATAATTTTAAGTTGAAATGAAAAATTTTTGAGGTTCGACAAATACTGGTAATTGGTTAGAATCTTACTCCTGCTCTCATGCATCGATAAGCCAGCGTTAAAAGCTAAGGCATTTATCTAAATTAATTACATCTAAAGGCTGAGATTTCATTCCCCGCATTACCAAGGCAACAACTGTTTCTCGAGTACAGCAAAGTGCGTTCAAGAGTGTTCTACACGTGTCTGAAGAATTAGTATGAATAACTTTGCAGTATTATAATGCTACGTATTTGTTGAAAAGGATATGAGAGAGTTGTGTCACAACTACGTAAATATTGTGACGATTTAACTGAAAATTACGTAAAAACTGCGCAGTGTTATATATTTTTCTGACGTTATTTCACGATTAAAACAATTTTTTTAAAGGTTGTTTGTTCATTTTCGAAAATTAACTGTAAATGTAACGTAAGTGCACAACATTTCGTGATCATTTCCATGTTAAAACGTTTTCAAACGAAATAAGTACGGAAGATAACATTAACATTGGACGAAATTGAACTTTAGCATGGCGAGAACGTGAGAATGTAGCGTTGCTACAATAACAAATACTTTATCGCATTATTTGTAAAGGATTCGCAAAAGTGTACTGCTACATGAACCTGCAAAAGTGTTTTTAACCTGTTAATTGTTTTTCTTTCTCGAGACACGAACTCCGGTTCTTCGAGTTCAGCCGCCGCTCACTCTAACCAAGCAGTGGATCAGTGAAAAATTTTGGAGCAATTTTTGAGAACATTTTTTTTATGAATTACAATAATTTTCCACACTAATTAGTGAATAACTTATCGCTTTTATCAAAACATTGTGCCCGATCTTTTTAAAGAGCTGATTTTTTAGAACAAAATTCCCTATCTTCAATTATATAGTTTAGAAATGCTAACTTTATTCAATTTTCGAAAATACTGAGACTTCGCCGGAAATGAGACTAGCGCCAATTGTTTTTATCGTCCTTTGATATACAGGAAGAGACAATTTAAAGAAAAACAATTGGAGTTTTTAAGAATTGGTGTTTTTAAGAAAAAATGTGCACTACATAGCACGCAAAAACTACGCATAACTTCAAAAAACGTACAAAGGTTCATTTGAATATCTGCCTTTAAACAACGGATTTCTTTAATAAAATTGAAGCGCTAGGAAGACGCTGAAAAAATATGATATATTGCAATTTTCGAAAGAATGGGATTTAAATGAAAACGTGACCTGAACTATTCTTTTAAGAGTACATTAAGCTATCCGGGAACAATGATTGTCTCAAACATTTGGAGTCATTTTTGACAAAATTTTGAAAAGTTTTTAGCCTTTATATTGAGGCACAAAAATTAAAATTTCCGTTTGAAGGCGATGGCTCGATTTCATTTCGTGGATCGAGAAATATCAAATTTTGCGGAAAATCGGCTGAACGGATTAAGAGGTGGAGTTGACCACAGACAGACACGTTTTTCCGTCAATTTTTCGGAATCAAGGACCCACAAAACACGGATTTGGAACACAAAACTTGTTAGAACAAGTTATTTGTAACATTATAAAAATTATATCCAAATTTTCGTTCCCGGCTCCAGCAATAAGTGTTTATGTCGGAAATCCCCCGTTTCCGGTGCACGATTACAATACTTTCTTTTTTTACGAAGTAAGAGTAAGACATTAAAAGGAAGAATACGACAGTAAATAGAAAATTATAATTCTGCCTTTGTATAATTTCGTAAAACATTTTATGCACACTCTTGCAATAATCAAAGTACAATAAATATTGGGGTTAGTATCATAGAAAAGTTACACAATAGTAAAAAAATGTAGGTTGAAATTTTCATGGAAATATGTATTTTGGGAAGCCTCTGATTCCGCAATAGTACTTTTTAAAAAGTCGGTCCGTAAGTTAAGAACACTAGAGTGTAAACCGCAAATAGAATTTTGAGCAAAATACACATTCCACAATCAATTTTGCTCATGAAGTAGCCCTTCGAACTAGAAACGGATTTTAAAATGTTTTTTATACCAACATTATATACAATTTCTTATGACATAGAAAATCATACAGAAACTGCAGGATTCTGAAACTAGTTCAATAAAATAACATTCGTCATCAAACAATTGCCGGGAGTACGGAGTTTTTATTTACTTGTAACACAGAAAATAAGAATTACAAATCGACAAAAGAAACACTGCTAAACATAAATTTAACTAATCATTACTCAAAATCACTTATTAATAATGAAAATAAAATGTGCAGTACGAAACATTCGAAGAAGAAAATCCAAAACTTCCAGAGAGTGTTGTTTCATTTGAAGTGTGAGGTTTTGAAGGTTCGTCTTTTTTTCGGCGTCTCTCTCCCAGATACAATTGTCCTGGCGATTCTAACCTTATTTGCTACTGATTCCTCAACGTATTGTTCTGCGACACTAGTTGAACGTCATTTGTAGTTTTCTCTTCCAAGTTACAAATTTATCATATTATTTTTCATAATTTTCAGCAGATTTTCTACTGAAAGACTCTTTCTTAGCGACAATTCTGCGTTAGCAACGTCATTGATAATTGCCTCTGGTAAATACATTTCACAACGAACAATGAACACCCCGGCCAACCACGGCAGCCCCTATTACAGTCGGCCTTGGCCTACATTATGTACATTACATAGCATTTTACTTCCAGGTTCAGTAACCATTTTACTATTGTAATAATTTTAAAATGATGTTACATTAAAAAATAGCGTATGCAATTTGTTTATGTTACTTTTTTTGCATTCATAAGAGTAGCCGTATTCACTTCTTCGTCGTTCATGCAGCTATTCTTATTCGTGCTAAAAAGAACAAAATAAACTAATGGCATAATATACTATTAAGTGAGGGTACATGATTCCCCTTGCACATTTGAAATTCTTTAAAGCTGCTAACTTTTCCTTTCAATTTTATTCGTGGAAATAGTAAATTTTGGTTTTAAAAATAACATAGTTCCAGTTTTCAGGTAAACCTCTAAAATTGCAAAAGTTAAAAATTTTTGAACCAGCTTCTACAACCTTATTATTATAGTTAGATGTTTTCTCGAACTGAAGTATCTTCTTCAATATTTAAATAATTTCAAGATTTTCAAAATATAAGTACTTTTTATGTGATTTTGAATGACGACAAAAAGTTAACACAATTATCGAAAAAAAAGGCTTTAAATGTTTTCTTTACATATTTTGCTTGAAAAGAGGTAAATTTGAATAGAAATATAGTTGGGAAAATTTTTGGAATTTCGAAAATTCCATTTTCTTAAAATCTCACGTACCGGCAGAGGTGGCTCAGGGCATCAATTGATGTAGCTCTAGTGCCTCTCACTGGGTGTGTGTGGGGTTCGAGTCCCGACGGTGGCAGGATTTTCGACATTCGACACTAGCCAGAGAGCTAGGTCGAGTTCTGTCGCAGTCTGGAGAGGAATTCTAGCGACTGGTTGCTCTGATCGGTAGTTTTCCGTGGTACCCTGCCAAACGGATCACGATCCGCGCACGACCTTCCCTTCCCATTCCTTGTCATATCCTACACCTTACACACACACACACACTTACATACAATACACTACGACACAAGCCGGGAGACCGGTCCGGAACGTAGAGCGTGTTCCGGCTGGAGCGGTACACCGATGGTGGGAGATACCTAGTTGGGGAAAATCCCGGTAACCGACGGTATGTCGGCGCTGAATCTTGCCATTCAGCGAGGCTAGATCATCATCACTTCCAAAGCAAACCTATGCACTGCACTTACGGGACTAATTATCTTAGCAGTTAATTCCTGCATATCGTATTCCAGTCATTCCACTCCTGGATGACTAGAAATTAATTAATCTATCAATCAATATTGGTATCACTCGTACACCTTTAATATTGAAGCTAGAGATTTCATTCTTAATAAAGCCTATTTCTTACAATTAACTATTTTAAAATTAAATGATTTTTTTAAAAACACCTTTCTATTTGTCAAATTTTGAGCTCTATTGTTTTTCAAGTGAAGGCCGAAGTTTTAATAGAAGTTGCAATATCATAAAATTACGAAACCGTTTCAAACAACACGAGAAAGTCTATGTTGTTGTAGTAATAATAGTTTATTCTATTAATGTGCTTAAGAGCATTCTTTGAAATGTCCAATTGATTCTCAATTATAACTAAGACATTCTTCTTCCTCTTATATGTTGGTTTTATTTTCTCCGTTAATCTCAGCAATTTTCTTTTGGAATGACAAATATCTCTCACCTACATGAGAAAATGATTTTAATTATCAAAATAATTATTGAGATTATTTTACACGGGTTGCAGTGAACTGTAAAATATTGCTGCGGCGATTCTTACAGATAATAATATTTGTTTAAATGCATTATGTTGTTCTTCGACTTTCCGATTTTTGAGCGGTTTTAACAATTGAGCTGTTGAGAACAAGAGTGGTACTCGTCTCTCAATCAACATTGACGAGAGAGAATCGGCCTCACCATTGCAATTAACCTCGGCTCACCTTAACTCGTTGACCTTAAATTACTCACGCTAAAGTGATTATTCATTTAAGATATATAACATATATTTGAACTACTTTTAAGGTACATTTTTAACACCAAACTCGTATAAACATAGAAATAATCGGAATAAATATGAGAGTACATGAGACATGCCTTATATGATGCTTAGATGCAAACCTATCAACTTTTTCTCCTTTATTTTCATATGATACTGCTCCTAATTTGACTGCAATGGGTTTTCAATCCTGTTCTTGCATCGACCTCTTTAAAAAAATGGTTTGCTTTATCAACCTCTTAAGTTGATTTCTATAATATACAGCATACAACATTTTAGAACAAATGATTGCACATAACTGACTTTAAGATAACAGACAGGAAAGAAGAAGAAAGTTTTTAAAAAAATGGTTAGATTTAATTTTTGGTTTGTTTCCATTAACTATTTTTAAAGCTTATTATATATTTATATATATATAATATATATATAATTATATATATATATATATATATAAATAATAATCAAAACCAAAACCGGCTGATTTAAAACTGTGTGCTTCTCACTTTTGATTCAATGTGGTAATGATGGCGAAAAAACAAGCGAATTTTGTAATATATTATCAGATATATTGTAGTTTTATATTAGAAAAATTAACAATAAATTCATAAATGTTTTTTGTAACTAATGGAATTTTGATCTTCTCTACAGAGTTTGTGTCCGCTTTAGCGGACATTACTATTGATCTTCTGCGCATGCGCAGATACACTAAAGCGATGCGAAACTTAAACAGTGCACGCGCAGAATAGTACTGTAACACTCGAGGTGGCACAAACTTCCAATTATAACAATCAGTCGTCGACGCATATTCGGATTTGACCCTCATTGACTCCCTTTATAATTTCATCGACACCTGGGGGTTGATATCGACTCTGTTGGAAATTCCTAGACTACATGGACACTATGAGTAGCAGTAACCATGTAGTAAAAGACCTCTAGTGGGATCTAGGAGTGTAAATTGGGATATGCAGGCTGTCAAGGAAAAATCCTGGACATCACCCATTTGACTGAAATAATTTTAAATAGTTTCCAATGTTCTATAAAAGACAACGCTTTACCACTCAAACTCGTTGCTTCGAAGAAGATAAGAATTTTTGAAGTACCGATTTTTAATAGTAACTATCTAACTAAGTACTCATCTTCCATCACGTAAAAAAATATGGCCACGTATTTTGAAAATTAAATGGATTTCAGTGTTTCGGATTTAAGATCAAAACAAGATAGTCAATCGTGGTCATCGTATAATTATATTTTGCAAAAATGCAAAGTTGGTTTGAACTTGAATTTAAGTTTTAATGAATAATTTTTTAGCATTTTGGAAAATAAAAATGACAATAGTTGTTATAAAAAATTAGAATATTTATCGCGTGAACTCTCTACAACGACTTTTTACGAAAAACTTCTTATAACGTAGCCCTAACCTTGACACCGTTTAACATAAACGTAACCTTGGCTTTGGTTGGTTTATCTTATGACCCATAGGCTGCATTGGTTCCATCTGCGCCTTATACGTACTGATAACTATATACGTATAGAACGAAAAAATTACCCGGATCCTCAGTTTAGATATGAAACGTTTCCGCCGTCTTTTTTCAGCTTGGTTTAAAGGATCTAAGAACATATTATTAGTAAAAAACGATTGTTATTTCATTGAAACTCAACTTATATTTTCAGTTGTCGGTTCCCGGGATAAAATTGTGGTGAAATGGCAAAGAAGTCTTGTAGAAAAATATTAGTCAAGAGTTTCTAAAAAGTATTTCCAATTTCAATAAGATTTTTAAAGTGATTTTAGTATAGTATATAATCTGGTTTTTGTTCATACTGATGAGGAATTAAAATTATGATTTTCACCTCTAATATTTACAAAGTTTAGTATGTTGGAAACAAACCCCGGGTGGCTCATAGACACTATGCTAGCTGTAAGATAGGCGGTCCTGGTTTCGTTTCCCGGCCTGGGCAAATATGAAGCTGTAGCTTTCTCATAAAAATCGTCTTCGTTTCCATAGCTGAGAGACGAAAGAAAACGCACAGGAAGACCAACAAACCTAGGTACTGATATGGGAATACGTTAGCTCGCCGAATGTCTCCCTTACTCGCAGGCGTGGATAATAAATAAAAATCGCATAGGCCTAGGCCTGGCAACCCCCGCTCGCTGCCAAAAGTCGGATTAATCCTACGGAGGGTTATTGCCAAACACATACATGTTGGAATTTCTTGTGAGGATGACAAAAAGACACTAGAGACATTATGCAACAGGAATATCCACTGTCAAGGTCGCGCAAACTATCAAGGACCTTTCCTTGTGGGCATAACTTGTTTCTTTGCTTCTGAAATTAGACCCATATACTACAAAGTAGACGTGTCTCTCCCAAGCCTCTGTCCCAAGCCTCTGTCAAGTTTTGGAGCAGTCCTCTTCAATTTAAACGGAGTACTTTCATTTTTTGGGATTTGAAATCTTCGAATTCACGTAAGGTTTTTCTATTTTGATAAATGACGATAAGAGCCTAGATGCTCAGAAAATGTATTTTACCGAGATCATTTTCAGGAATTGGATACATCTCAGGAATTATTTGCAGAGAGCACTGTTCTCAGGGATCGCAGGGCATTACTCATGGAATTACTTGTGAGCGGACAAAGACTTGTCGGCATCAACGAAAAATCGAAAAAGCTTATCTATATATCGGTATCATATCGCTTCTCCGTTGTGAGTTTTTTACGCTTAGGTGGCTCACGGCATCAATTTATGTCACTGCAGTGTCTCCGACCGGGAGGTCCTATACTTCAAGTCCGGACGATGGTAGGATTTTCCACACCATCTACATAATTAGGTCGAATTCATAATTGTTTGGAGGGTACTCCTAGCGGACGGCTGCTCATATGAGTAGTTTTCGTGGTTTCTTCTGACAACACAGGTGAATTCCGGAACAGTCCCCTAACAACGGGCCACGGACCTCGCGGTTTCTTTCCTTCCTCTTCCTTGTTCTATTCTTCCTACACTTACACACACACTTTTACTAGAACTACACTAACACACACATGTCGAGAGACTAGTCTGGAGCTTAGAGCTTGTCCCGGCTGGGGCGGTGCCCCGCCGGTGGAAGGTACTTGGTTGGGAGGAGACACTTGCCATCCAGTGGGGGCAAATGACCCCCACTGCCGGCGATAAAACATACACTACACTTACGGGACTAATTACCTTCGCAGAAGACGCGCCCGGAAACGCTAATCAATCAATCAATCTGAGTGATTTTAACATTTCCTGGCCCCCGAGCCTAAGTTCAATACTCCTGGCCTGATATCCTGATGATCCTGCCTCGGCTTGCAGAGAAAGGTAGAACGCGATAGTGCCTTCGTTGAGACCAGGCTTGCAGTAAGTTTCCAACTTGATCGAGTTGGAATGATCGAGAATGACATAATATAAAAATATCTTAACAAAATAGACGATTGGACATCAATATGGAAGATTAAGCTAAACCAACAAACTCCACTGCCAAAGTATTTTCGCTAAAGCATTTTTACACTCTCTCTCCTCCTTAAATACAAAACTATGGACTCCCAACTAAATGTTAAGTAAGTCTGGCTGAATTAAAATAGTAAACTGAATTCCATTTCAAACTACAATACAACAACAACAAACAAAAAGCAACATAATTCAACTAACCCCAATAAACTCCAAAAGCTGCGTATCGATAGATTATGCCATCTCAATGAATGAAAAAATAATTAACTAAAATGTTAAATGTTGTACGCATGCCCCGTTTGGGTCGAAGCATCAACCATTAGTTTTAATAAACTTCATAAAATGCAATATTGATTTCTTCGAATAGTTACACATGCACCATATCCATACCAACAAACATATACACGAATAATTCAATATACCAATCAACCCCAAACCCGTAGCTAACCTCTCCAATAATTTCTACTCTTACATCAACTACATGCACTCCACTACAAGCTCGCCTCAACAAAAACAATTCCCAACACAAATCAAAAACAGATTCCCGTTCGACGCCTTTATAAATTGTTTGCTGGCAACTGTTGCCCGCAGGAGCTACAAAAGTTTCGTATCCCCTGTGTAGATTGAAGTAGTATGTAAGGGTAGTACTGTAAGTCAACACTACATATGATACAATTTATACTCAAATGTATTACCCAAACAATAATGCATCTTAAAAAAGACATTTTTGAGACGATCTCTAGCAGCGAAGAAGCAGGTGGTAGCGTTAGGAGCTTCCGTTGTGAAAAAAAATTGAAAATGCCCAACCGTGCACATCGGAGAGGATCGGAGATGATTTTCAGAGACGAGGTATTAGACAACAACAACAATATTTCATATATATCACTAATTACGTACGTCGCACAGTTCGGAACATCTGCTGGATAGTTCTACAAATAACACATCATTATTCTATGCAGTTTCTAAATAAATCAATAAACAAAAAATAGTTCTCATGTGAAAGCACACACACGCGCGCACTTGCTTTCAACATTCTGTATTGAAAACATCCTTTTGAAAATGTTTCAGGTTTAAAGAGTTGCAGTCCTGAGAGCTAGAAGCAATTGCAGGCAGAGGTCACCTCTCCGTAACTCTTCCGTGACACTCAGTTCTTTCCAAGGTGATGTTTTTCTGGTTCTCAAACAGTTGAGCGTCGCCGAAGAACACATCGCTCTGTAAGGCTTTATTCTTTCGCCAGCCGGGTGAGCCGACTGTCAGCTGTTAATCCTCAAAGTTCGATGCGTACAGTTCGATTGATTGTTAAGTGATTACAGGAGCGGCAACTGCTAAGGTCATTAGCCCCGTAGTTGCATGTTTTTATTGAGGGAGGTGTTGGTGGTGATCTTCTCCCGCTGAATGGTGCTCTCCGCCGCCTGCCTACGCCGGCTTGTGGGTATTTTCCCCAATCACGTATCTCCCACCATCCTAGCACCGCTCAGCAAGGACCAGTTTTAAGCCCCCCACTGGTCTCCTGATATATGGTAGAGTTGTGCATGTAAGCGTATGAACGTAAAGGGTGAGGACAGGACAAGGAAGGTGAAGGAAACATGGGTCCGTGACCCATTTGTTAAGGTACTGCGCCGGCATGCACCAGGTGTTGATCGGAGAAACCACGGAAACCTACCGATCAGAGAAGCCGACCGTTAGAATTCTCCTCTTGACAGCGGCTGAATTCGACCTAGCTGACAAGCCCTGAGCCACCTTTTGCCGCTGCGCATAGTTAAAGGGTACAGATAGTTTTCACGGGTGATTTGCATTGTCTAGATCAGAGCCAGAATAGATACAAACAACGTCGAAAACAAGATGAGAATATGTATGTTTGTGAATGACCTCGTGAAATAAATGTAAAACGATAGGCCAAAAAAATTTAATTTCAAAAAACCCCCCTTGTGCACTTTCATCACGCTTTACAACGCCACCGTCCCCCCATTTGGTTTGTCATCAATGAGTGTCCAAAAACCGCGTATAAGATTGAACAGATCATAATATGCCTTTTAAATACAATACATATACAAAAAATACATTGGTTTACAGGGAAATTGTATCTTGTATAAAATTAATCATTTCTATTTTGAATATGCTTTATATGAAAATCATTTCAGATGGTCAGCTCTTGTATCAATGACATATAAAGTGGTTTCATACAGAGTTCATTCACCTTTCATACAGTGGTTTCATAAGATTGTGGCTTCGAAGTGCGCGCGTAGTTTGTCCGTCGGCTATTGCGCAATACGAGGCAATGAACGCAGCCACTCATTGTTTCGGTATCGCGTATAACGTAGTCCGGTCGGTGTATTTCTAATTGTTATGGACAGGATTCCTCGTAGTTGCATGAATGATGCAAACCTTTCTTTCCTCAGTTTTGTAGCATTTGTTGTACAGAAGCGCTCAAAACACCTTTGGTGAAGAATGCTTACCATCTCTTCTTCGGAAACAATCGCGAAGATCAGGACTAGACTTGGGCACCATCGTGTGTGCAACGCATTCGCAACTTATGAGGCAAGAAACCTGCCAAGCCGTTTTCTATTCTTATGAAATAGATGGAGCCCTCAAATCTCAACAAGAACCGCTCTTTTTGCATGACATCTCAGTGTTATGAGCACTGTAGTAAGGCTGAACTGCTGGATTCTAGGCTCAAACTCTTAAGTGTTTTGAACAAAAATGAAAATTTTCCTCTTTCGCCAGCGACAAAAAAACTTGGAACGATGTTTTAGCAAAGATGAGTAATTGCCGTAAGAGATATTGAGAGTTTCTTTGTTGCCTTGCAACGTAAGAAAATTGAAGTTATTTATAGATTTGCCCAAGATTAGTCTCAGAGCTCATGTTTCCTGGGAAAAGTTTTACTTTTCGTTACTTCTATGCCTAATATGAAAGAATGTTGCGAGGCCATGAACGCTTGCATGATTGTACTACAACAATCATAGGTGGCAAATATGTGCAGACTCTGAGGAGATTCCACTACTACATTGAATGACACTAGGACACTCGAAATGTATTCTATTTAAATGGGACAGCAGGGGCAAAGATCATCACTACGCAAACATTTGACCGCCAAGAAATAGTCTGCTAACATAGGAAAGAAGGATAAGATTCCTGTTATTAGAATCTAGCAAGATATAATCAATCAAGTTAGAGGTACTTAAATGTTTTGTGATAAAAAACACATCAAAATCATATTTGTTCCGTAAATACAAATTCCCGAAACTCGGTGATTCAAAGAATCGAGAGAGTATTTTCAAAGTCATAGGCATCCATTCACTTCTTAAGAATAAATAATTTGTACGCATCTTGTAGGGTGACGTTTATCTTTTGACGTGTATACATTTTGACGTGCGTAAATAAATGACGTGAATAAATGACTAGGTTTCTTAGAGGAAAAGAGCAAATTAAGGAACTTTTAGAACAGCTCCCTATATGCACTTGGATGCAATGTATCTTTGAATATTTTTATTTCTCATTTAGAAATTTCTCCAAAAATTGTGGTTTTGTAATTGATGAAATGGAGAACTATTTCATCGCAATTTTGTAAACAAGGAGTCATGATATAAAGAAATTTGGAGTCCGTCAATGCTGGCTAATTACTGCGAGACAATTTCTCACAGTTAGACAAAAGTTACGTGCACACACATCTTTTCGCTCCGCTGTAGAACGAGTGTGTGTAAATTTAAAACATATTATCTACGTCTGCAGATTTTATTTTGCAATAAGAACGTAGAATCATAATAATTGTGTTCAGATTTACTTTTTAATAAAGTGCCTTCTTACAGAGAGAATCGTCTAGCATTTCGAGAATAAACGTTCCACATTATGTAAGTATTAGTTTGACACTTTTTTGCTAAATACATTCTCTAAAAGGCAGGTACACACAGAATGGATTTTTTCATTTGAAAATCATCGTCTCATATAATCATTTACCAATCCTATATTTAGTCGATACCTCAGCAAGTTTTACTTCATCGGTCCTGGCTCCCAGGTATCAAGAATTTTACACCTGGTAGAACCATCAAGAAACTTTATAATTTGCATTAATATTAATTTTTCATAAAGATCAATGTTGCCTTTACGTAAAAATGAAAAATTTGCAAATAAGTACTCTGCCCATATCCTCTAAAATATGCAAAATATTATTTTAATAGCTGAACCGCACAGAAGGATTACATCGCACCGAACGAAGAGATGTAGAAAAGTTTCGGCAGATAATACGGCATATGCTTTACATTTACCACGGTCTTTACTCATATATACATGTATATTGTTTTAACCTATAACAGCAAATCCTGCTATTAAACCTACCTTAATGTAATGACTAAATATTTTAATGACACCACTGTTTTTTTTATGTAAAGGTACACGTGGCAGATACGAAGTGATGTAATTGAGACTATCCTGCCATTTATTGATCAAAGCTAAACCCAAGAAAAAGTGGAGGAAGTTTTGTCCTGTATTAGGTAACAGGCGGAAGGTTGTGGGAAAAAGTAAATAAAACAGAGCGTACAATTATTTCTTATGTATAATTAAAGAATGCACAATTCCAATGTATAAAATAATTAAATAAATGAAATAAGTATACAAACTTACAATTGCACACGTCAACTGTGGACACTTACAATTGATAGTTACAAACAACCGTTTTAACGATCACAAAATACAATGTTCTCTAAGTAAGACCAGTTTTTATTCTTTTTTTTATTCTTTTTTTTGTACCTCACCTTAATTGTTCAACGAGAGCCGATTAAAAGTAACACCAAAATCATTCTCATTTCAGCTTTAAAATATGAGATATGCAAAACTTTTCTGCGACATTTCAAAATTTTGCCTTTCGCCGTAGATTTTAAGTTTCTATCAGAAATTACTATTAACGAAGAAAACATATAAATTCATGAACCCCTCAGCGTTTCATGTCCCTCCGACCAAAGAAAAGTATTTTGATGTGGTGAAATTCTTTATTGTCGGGTGCGAGAGCGTATGTAGTTGCAGCAGTGCAGTCGAAGCACCATAGACGGACAAGTCTGGGTTGCAGGGCCGATGGTGGTGAAATTTTAATTGTTCGTCGTGATCGCGTCGGTCTTGTTCGACGTGAGTCGAAGAAGACCAATGTGCGGATGAGAATTCTAGAGGCCGGCTGCTCTGATCGGTCATTTCTTCTGTTTCCTCCGACCAATTCCAGGCGTATGCCGGAGCAGCACCTTAAATAACGGGCCACAGACCGCGCGCGATCCATCCTTTCCGATTCAAACCCACACCTATCCGTAAGGTGAGTTATTTTCCCATCCGCATATGGTCCAGAAAAGATCCTAAGATCCAGAAAGCCTTCGTCATATGTCAGAGACACAGGATGAGTCAATAGCTGCAAAACCCCTCAAAAGTTTTTTGTCCTGACTGGGAGGTCCTTGGTGAGAGCGGCGAGTTTTCCAAATCCAGCTAAATAGATGGATCATAATCTGCTGTTCCTGCCTGATGAGAGGCTGGCTACTCTGATCGGTCGTTTCTGCGGTTTCCTACGATCAATTCCAGGCGAACGCCAGAGTACCTCACCCAATTCGCCACGGAACGCGCGCACTGACTCCTTCAGTCCTCAGTCAAATTCATAGGCGGCAGGTGTGGCGCCCGTGCTGATCACCCGACCCCGCATATATCTAGATATAGAATAAAGTCCAGCAGCGTTGTAAGGACGCGATGTCCAGAAAAAACAGGGCCGCAGCATTGGAGAAAGAAGAAAATTTTATATATGGATTTCAATGCGAATTCATTCCCTCTTATATGGACCGTTGTACAAGTACTCCCTCATTACACTGTTTGACCCGACAATGATCACCAAAATTGTTAGCTCATAGGAAGCCGCCATTTTTGTCATGTTCCTTATGAGGTGCTTCTCCTGCTCGGACCAGGAAACCATACTGCAATTCTTCCTTTTGCTTCGCATCATGAGGGACTTTCTCTGTGATGGGTGTGTGAGGTGGCTCCCGCGGACAGCTTTTGTGCTGGACGCTGGGAAGGGATAGGGGGGGATTCGAGAAGGCGCGATATTGGAGATAAGGTTGCGAGCCGGTGATATGACCCTGGAGACGGTTGACGGAGACGGTTGGCTGCAGGAAAGCGTTCTGTTTTGCCTCCCACACCTAGCCCAATGGGCCCGTGCACGCGACTCGGCCTTAATAGCTCTCCTGCATCTGGATGCGCTCCCACACTGTCACATGACATGTGTGATTGTGTTCCGCATCCTCTGCTATTTGTGCTGAGACCGTGCAACCATATGCTCGTCGCAACCAAAAATTTAAAATTTGTTATTTCGAGCTCATTTTTTTTTCTCAAAAAAGCTTTTTCCCCCAGGTACCTACGTAATTTAATCAGTGAATAGAATGTATCTAGGAAGATGACCAATTCGGAAGTCCGATGTTTCAAACGTCTACTTTCTTACATTTCCACCTAATATTGTTCCACAGACAATTATATTTTCTTTCAACGGATTTCGCATTATTTTCTTCGCATTATTAGTAAATGCAATTTCACAACGCTCAGAATGATACAGGTGCAAAAAATGTGTTTTTCATCTGTTCAATATGCGCATGTCACCCTTTCCAAACCAGTACATGTTTCTCCACAAACATTTCTTTTATACTGTATCTTTTTGGAGATATCGGTCGTTTTCATTAAAATAGGACAGTCCGAGACAGTGCAAGCATGTTAATGTGTAATAAAGGACTTGTTTGTTACGAAAGCTTCATTCCATCGTACTAAATTTCAACTGTGAGTTAAGTACACATTGCGCGATTGATCACACACACTAAATTGACGAGTGACATTTAGAGTTCATAGCATGTTAATTTATAAATATTTTCTAACACAAAAAGCACAAAGAAACATAATGTCCATCTCGATCTGGTTTTTGTCCAAATTCCCTGATACATTGAACAAATGCTGAGATGGCCCCTTGTTTTGCTTCTGGACATAAATGTAGCTTCACTATGCGCACGTTTTGTTGAACTCTCGTTTTGCTTGTAATGGTAGGAGTAGAGGTAAGGGCGAGTTACTATTTTGTTAGCAATGCAGAATAATCATATTTTTAATTCATTTACCGACGCAAATACGTTTTCTACAACTTGGAAACGAAAATGTCTTTTTTTTTCAAATATTGCTAATCCGCCACTTTTTTAAATTTATTTTTATTTCAGTTAAACTTTTACTCATCTTTCAACTATTTATGGTTGCAATGACTGGAAGGGATTCTGGAACTCAAGAAAACGTGCGCAGTTAATCTTCTCCCCCATACATCCCCTACACTTTGTACTGTTTTTTGAAAAATAATTCCAAATTAAATGTACCAAGTTTGGCCGTTAATACAACTATTCTGTGTGAAGACAAAAATGCGTATGCGAGAATGAGTTATTACATGAGCAAGCGAATAAGTGTCAGAGCCCTGGCTGACTGCCGGCGCTTCCGGGAATCGGAGGGGACTAGTCGCTTGCAAAGCCGTAATAATATGAAAAAATACCAGAAAACGAATGAATTATAATTGAAACAATTACCCTTTTAAAATTGCACCAATGTCGTTTTCGAAGTATACTCCGATCCAATTCAAATACAGTAATCCCTCATTAACGAGAATTACAAGGATCCGAATTAATCAGAGGTCGTATTATAAAAATTCGTGATATCTGATTATTATAACCGACCGTATTACAGTAATCCCCTGCCGGGACGGAAGTTTTGGTCGTGGTATGGTGAAGTTAGTGTAAACACGATTTCGTGCTAACGAGGGTTTACTGTAGTTAATTTCTAGTTAATTTCGATGGTAAGTCATTTTTTAATGAAAGTGAAGAGAATTGTTTTTCCCTTCCCTTTCGAGAACCTTTTCTGGCTTGTCAGCAAAATGGGAATGTGGAAAAGCCTTTCCAGATGAAACAGGCGGACACTCAACATTATGAGTTAATAAATAAAATACTGTTAGACATGAACTATTCTCACTTTACGTATGACCATCATTAGCTAATTTCTCGCAGTGGATCGTGTGGGTCATTTCAATTGGGACGTCCAAACATTTCGAGATATAGGCATCGCACGAAGCATTGTTTGAAATAATACGTCAATATTTTCAAGGGAAAAACACAGATGTAATAATTCGGTAACGAAGCTTGGCGCACAATTTATTTTGGCCTTTTGGATCAAGGTATGACTCCATTGCCCAATTTTTCATTATCACACCTTTCACATTACGAAAATATGAATCAGACGATCTATTGAGACATGAAAATGTTTCTAAAAATGGTACCGTTCAACACAAATTTGTGAAATGAAATCTAAGAGGATTTCATTTTTAATTTTTTACATCTGCATTTATAACGAATCTAATCAAGTATTTCAGACAAAAATATCCTATTATAAACGCGGAATTCGAATCTTCAATACGAAACATAGTATTTCATTTAAAAGGTGACGAACGTGTGAGGCTTAATCAAACACAGGGTTATATTTTTACGGTGTACAGCTCTGAGATATTACACTATATATTATTCTTACTACACTGTATATATTTATAAACGTAGAACCTCCATTTTCCAGAGTAATAACAGGGAATGGAGTTCACAGAACATCAACATAAGTTTTATTGGTTAAAATGTATTAATTAATGTTAGAGTTCTAATATTTTTTTCTTCATTTCATTAATTTAATATTTTTTTATAATGAAGAAGACTTCATGTAAGTGTACTGAATACCGGAGAAGGGAGATTCCAATATACACAAGGTTAGCGTCCACCTCGAATATTCGTTAAATGATTCAAGATATTGAGCCAGAGCTTTCACCAAACACTGCAGAACATAGGCGCTTATTAGCTTTTGATATGATTTTAATTTTAAAGAGACTAACTTCGTTTTTTTAAGTAGAACAGTATAAATATTTTACGCGAATATGTCGGTCTTGAGAAGACAACTTCAGTAATACTACATGTGTTGGTATTTAATGAATAATTAATAGCAGAAATTGATGAATAATTAATACTGTGGACACTGTCGTTATACAAAATCGAGGTTCTCGGAAGTTCGTCGGGCGGAGTCGGGAAACTAAGCGATTTCCAAGTCGCAAGGCGCAGGACACTGCACCTTGCGACCTCCGCATCGCTCGAATTTCTTTTCGCAAGACATTTCTCGGCGGAGTCACTTGTATGCTACAATCATTTTATGTAATGAATTCCTTTTCGTCAAAAACAATCAAAGTGGCAGGGAAATCAGCGGTATGTTCTAGTTAGTGGTATAGGAAGATTAAAACATCCTCCATTTTAAATTGAATATTGAATTGTATTTTGAATGTTGTGTGGTAGCGTAAGATGTACGAAATAAACTTCACAATAAACATTATTTCGCTGATTGTTGAAATCATTACGCGACAAACGAGCCTGTTGAGCGACCGAGACCCTGTTGCCTCTGCTTTGAACGGCTCCGTTAAATCTCCGAAACCAGCAAAATTTAGAAATACGAGTACTTTTCTCTGTCTCACTAAGAAAATCGCGCTATTCCCAGACAACGCTGTACTCATCTAAACTGCAACTTTGTCCATAATATAGATTGACACTAAATGTTATTTTATGTAACTATTCAATTTTGTGAAGCATGTTCTCGCAATTTTGTCTTAAACCATTAATAAAAGGAAGTAACTTTTACCAAAATTAGATTATTAATAACAGCAAAAATGGGACGCTAATTTCTAAAAGTGTCGACGTCAACTGTCTGCAGAAACGACGCGCGTCAGGGCCCCAATCTCTGCTCTCTACGTCATTCACACTGGACATGCGACAAACTCATCATTCGCGATTTATAGACTGCCTCATTTCTTCTGGCGTACCGCGGTGTCGATTGTCGTTTTAGAGGTCACAACGTGCGCGAGACATCTTAACCCGCGGAGCTTTGAAACGGTGAACGACAGGTGCACGGCGAACCACCGAACCTGCTGTAACGTCGGATTTCAAAAGTCGTTAGTGTTTGTGATTATTGATCAAGTACCAGCATATAAAGTAGTGCTAAATTTATCGTTTCAACATCTACCTGTTCGTGTAAAGAAGGTAACATGTTGTATTTAAAAAAAGAAGTTAGTCCAATATATTTTTTTACAAAATCCTAAAAAGCTAATAGCTTCAAATGAAGAACCCCTGTCCTGAATGACTTGATGAAAACTCCAACTGAAAATGTTGAAGCACTTAGAAAATAATTTTATATGGACAAACGCTGTATATACTCATACATACAAACATACAGTGGAACAGCTACAGCTACGTGGATGAGCGTGCAACGACTCTATTAGGGGAAGATGATATGCACCTGTACCTGTCAGGACCGGGGCCGTGCTGGAGGCG